>PVLC010007819.1:0-22500 GCA_004027655.1 Graphiurus murinus | reverse complement strand
AGTAAATAGTAAGTAAGTAAATAATAACAAAAACGGAGAATTGGAGGTAGTTTCAAACTCTGCAGTATGGGGTCCACACTTGGGCCCCCCACCCCCTCCCAGGAGAATGTTCCTTTCCACTCCCTTCTGAATCGCTGTTTTGGGGTGACCTCTTCAAGTAGTCCTTCTGGCTTGTGCCGCAGTGGATCAGTTCCAAAAGCCTTAGGAGAGCAAGGCTCCACGGTAATATAACCCAGTCTCTTTATGGGTGAAGGAGTGGGGGAGGGGAGGCAACATTTCAGAAGAAATAATTACCACACAATTCAATAGCTGAAAGGTAATTATTTTTCTGGCTCGGTTTTGGAATTCCGAGGTGATCAGAGCTAGGAGAGGCATCCCGCTGGGCGCAGGAAGATCTATTCTGGGACTGAAGACTGTCAAGCTGAGACACAGCTGGACCTGTGCGGGGAGGTACGGGAATACAGGGGAAGCGTGCCTGGCGCCCCCTGACGGGAATGGGCGGTGCAGCAGCCGAGCCGCAAGGGAAGCCCGCACGCCTGGGGCCTCCACCCTGCCTCTTTTCCCCAGAGCAGGTTCCTCCAGAGGACCGCCACGGCGCGCCACTTCACTCACTAGACGGAGGAGAGCCTGATGTCTAGTAACTAATGATGTCTCTTTCCGGAGGGTCCCTGCGGTCTCCCAGGAAGCCCCCAAGGTTTTATCTGGGAAATGAGAAGCGGGTGCTGAGAGCCAGGTGGAGAGAGTGAGGCGGGTCCCCCGCGGAGCTGGGCCCCAGCCATCCTGCTAGGGCAGGGGGAGGAGCAGCCTGGGCTGGCAGAGCCAGTGCCTGTGCCAGCCACCTACCTACCCTACCTACCTCCCCGAGGCAGGCTAAGTCATCCTCCGCTCCACCTCCTGAGATGGCTCCCGTTTCTCTCAGAGGCAAAGCCAAAGGCCTTCCGTGGTCCCCAAGGCAACCTTCTGTCACCAGAATGCTCTACCCCAGTTATTCTAATTCTCTCACCTCCTTCAAATCTTATCTTCTTGTTGAGTCTTCTAATGGACTGAAATATGCCCCCCGCACACGCTGAAGCCCTGACCCCCATTGCGATGGTATTTGGAGATGGGGCCTGTAAGGAGGTAACTAAGGTTAAGTGAGGCCTTAAATCCAATAGGACTGGTGTCCTTAGGAGGAAGAAACCCCAGAGCTCTCTCAGAGGCCGCGTGGGCACACAGCTCCGTGGCAGCCACCTCCAAGCCAAGAGAAGAGGCCTCAGAATGAAACCTATCTCGCCTGCCCTTGATCTTGAGCTCCAGCCTCCATGACTACAGGAAGTGAGTTGCTGTTGTTCCTACTTCCAGCCCCCGCCTTTTATGGCTGCTCTGGCTAACTAATGCAGGTGGGTCTTGCTAGTCTATATACTACTACCACCTGCCCCACCCTCCCTCCCAGGGCTCCAGTACTTGCTCTTTCGCCCCTACTTACCATAGCCCTCAGTGCCTTTTGAAATGTATCATGTATATGTGTGTGTGGAGGGGGATTACTGGAGACTGAACCCAGGTGCATTCTACATCTGCGCTACACCCCCAGCCCATTCATTCATTTATTCATTCATTCATTTTCAGTTTTGAAACAGAGTCTTGCTAAGTTGCTGAGGCAAGCCTTGAACCTGTGATCCTCCTGCCTCAGCCACCACACCTGGCTTAATTATATATTTTTGTGTGTATATGTTTTTCCTCTGCCTGCCCTGTAGGCATAAGCTCCATAAGGGTGGAGAAGGGGGTTGTCTGTTTTGTTCACTAATAATGCAAGCATCTAGAACAGCACTTGGGCATAATAAGCATTCATTAAATCTTTGTCAGATGAAGGAATGAATCATCCTTCTCACAGGTGCAAAGGGAACCAGCTTATCAAAGCTGTTCAGCTCTACAGGGAAAGCAGCCCAGCCTGGCAGGGAGTGGACAGAGGGCTGAGCAGGTTTGGCTGTGGCCACAGGCAACCACAGGATAAAGAATGACTCAGGAGGCTCAGACAAGGCCTCCAGGTTGGTACTTCCCTCATCTGAGAGTCACTCTGACTGCAGGAGTCATATGTTGTGCTTAAAGGAGCTGAGCTGCTCTCTCAGAAGCAGGAAGACTGTCCAGGCGCATGGCATGTCCAAAGGTCCAAGACAGAAGCTTTTCAGAAATACAGACTTGTAGGGGAGGTGAATGCAGGAGAGTGACGGGCAGCAGAGGGGCCAGAGAAGGTGAGACCATGAGGCCAAGGCTGTCAAGCTCAGACACCCGAACTTCATTCTGTGAGTAATCTGGAGCCCCTGAAGGATTGAAGCGGGCCAGCAAGTTGAGATTTACTTGCTAGAAAGTTCACTTGGGCAGCCACTGGAAGAGGAGCTGCTGGAGGCAGGGAGACCACTTGGGGGAGGCTATTCCACCAGCCTTGAGTACTTCATGGCAGTCAGTGTGCTTTGCATCTTGTGCCCTCTGCTAGAAACATTAAATGCAGGTACATGCATATAATTATTAATCCCTGAGAACCACACACAGGCCCTCCTGTGCAATCTCAGGGAAGGAGCTCCAAATTCAGAACCACAATGTACCTCTGACAAGCCCTCTACTCAGGCTGAGGCGGCCCCAAATAGCTGGGCTTTGTCTTGTCTTTGTCTC
The DNA here is from genome assembly GCA_004027655.1 of Graphiurus murinus. Classification (NCBI taxonomy): domain Eukaryota; kingdom Metazoa; phylum Chordata; class Mammalia; order Rodentia; family Gliridae; genus Graphiurus; species Graphiurus murinus. Next base: position 19,854 of record PVLC010007819.1, on the reverse strand, counting down.
TTAACAAGAGAGGGACTCTCAGGCAGGCAGCCAGTCTTCAAAACACTCCAGCCCCAGTCTTTTCCTTGAGACTTTCCCATCAGGCTGTTGCCATGGCAACCATTCCTGACCAGGCCTTCAGGAAGCAGCAGCTGGAACCCAGAAAGGCTGTGGTCCTGCTGCTGATTGACATTATTCACCCTATGATGCAACCCCCCCTCCCCCGGCAGGCTGCAGATCATGTGTGCACACAGGCACACACACACACACACACACACACACACACACACACACCCTCTGTGTCTGTCCTTTGCACATATTTTCCCCGCCCCCGCCCCCTCCTGTACCGGAGGATTGCCTGGGCAATTATAGAAACCATCCTTCCCACCCCCAGCAGTGATTCAGCCAAGTGGTGGGCATTCAACCTGAGCCGCAGGGCCAGTTCATTCCCTGGGATAAATACCAGGGACTTTAAGAAAATGCTCCCTCCTCCCTTTAGGGGTGCCACGCTGAGGCTGCCCATGGCCATGTTTTTACCCAGATGTTTGCAGCAGGAGAGAACAAGGTCATCATACCGAGAAGCAAGGGCAAGCAGAGAAGTCCAGCATTCCATGCAGCATGTCCCCCATTCTAAGCCCTGAGCCCCAGGCTCGTGTGGCTGAGATTTGGATTCTGAGTCCTTCCCAGCTTTGGGAGTCATTATGCTCAGTCATCACAGCCCAAAGTGTCTTTTTCCTTTCCTTTTCTGTGGTGCAGGGGATTGAACCCAGAGGCATTCTACCTCTGAGCTATACCTGTTTTTGTTTTGAAACAGAGTCTCACTAGGTTGCTGAGTCTCGATGTGTTGCTGAGACTGTCCTCAGATCTGCAATCCTCCTGTCTCAGCTTCCCAAGTTCTGGGATCCAAAGTGTTTTCTTTCTTCCTAAGTGTGTTCTTCTTAGCTCCTGTCCCCACACTTGACCCCATCTGAAGAAACTGCTCTCTCTCTGTGCCTTAACTTTCATAGCTCCAAAGTGGAGTGACTGTATCTCAGTTCCAATTCTTCACTCCAGAAGCTGTTAGGGAAGCAAGAGGAGGTGGGCAGAGGCTTACTGTCAGGACCAGGTCACAGAATCTGGGGATGATGGACATGCTGGTGTTGAGGACTGGGGAGACAGAGGAGCCTGCCCACAGAGCTGGTCGGAGGACTAGGAGACCAGCCTCAACACAACCCCTCCCAGGCACTGCCAGGCTGTTGCCAATGAAGAAAAAAAAAAAGCAGTCAGCATCCACACAAGAGAGAGGGTAGCCCCAGCTGCCCTCCCTTCCCGAGGGCTCTGCACTAATATCAAGTCTCATTTCCTCAGCTCTGACTCAGGCTTTACCCCCAGTGCCCAAAGGATCAAGTTCCACGTGGATGTGCATGTAAGTGCATGTGCATGTATATGTATGTGTGTGTGTGTGTATATGTGTGTCCACATGTGTGCAAACACCCATGGGCTCAGGAGGGAGAAGACTTCAAAATCTGACTGTCAAATCAGATGTGTGAGCCTGAGCCAGAGCACCATCATTCATTCAAGGAGTATTCATACGGCGCCTCCTAAGTGCTCTCATCACGACACCTGGTGCTGGGTATGTAAAGGTGGAGGCTTCACAAAGGCTCCCAGGATCCTCTCTACAGCCTGAGAGGCCCTGAGGGCAGGTGTTATAGCCATGTGTACATTGGGTGAATGTACGTTTACAAGCTAGGACTCCAATGCTCAGAAATATTAAGCATTTGCCCGAGTCCCACAGCTCGTAATTGGTGAACTGAAACTCACTCACAGGGCTTCCCATTGCCTCTGTGCATTGCTCTGTTCTACATCCTGGGGGCTGGAGCCAGGTGTCCAGAGTTACCAGTGTATCTTGTACTGCTGAGCAAGCAACCCAGTCCCTTCCAGCCCCTCCAAGCCTGCAGAGTGGGCAGTCTCAGCTGTGCTGAGTGGTGGGGCTTTCTGGGCACTCCTGAAAAGGTCTCCTACCCACAATATCTCAAGTAGAGAGGTTCATGGTTTAGGACAAGCACCACAGACTCCATTAACCCTATAGGGCTAATTTTCTGAGTCATGAGCATCTTCCTATTCAATGGGAACAGCATCCCAAAAGACACTGTGGCAGGACAGACAAGTGGAGGAATTGCTTGCTTTTCTTTGGGGAGGCTCTGGGCTCTGGGACCCTCCTCCACCCCTACAGGGTTGCTTGGTGTGCACCACAGGCCAAATTTGTGTTCATCAGCAGCCTCTCCCCTCCCCCGCCATGCTCAGCCAGATTACATTTCCCGAACTTCCCTGCAAGTAGATAGGGCCAAGCTTCAGCCAACTGAATGAAAACAGGTGCCCTGGGCTACTTCCAGACACTACGCACAGGGGAAATCTTTATGAGCGACTTGGAGACTGACACAAGAGTGACCTTGAAGCTTCAAATTGGTAATGGAAAAGTGGCTGCCACTTAGGTCCCTGAACAACATGTAAGGACTCTGCATAGTCAACCTGCACAAACAACCAGGGAGTCATCTTACTCGTTCATTGCTATAACCTCAGCACCTCAGCAGTGCCTAGCACGTAGTATATCATCCAATTTAAGACACCACTGAGAATAAGGCACACTGTGTGTGTGTGTGGGGGGGGGGGTGCTGGGGATTGAACCCAGGGGCATTCTACCTCTGAGCTACACCCCCAGCCCTATTTATTTTGAAACAGGGTCTCACTAAGTTGTGGAGGGCCTCACTAAATTGCTGAGGCTGGCTGAGAAACTTTGATCCTCCTGTCTCAGCCTCCCAAGTACTGGGATTACAGGGATGCACCACCATGCCTGGCTATAAGGCACACTTTTATTTGATGTGCCACTAAGAAATAAAAATGCTGCTCCCAGTTACCTGGGAGGCTGAGACAGGAGGATCACAGTTTCAAGGACAACCTTAGCTACTTAGCAAGACTCTCAACAATCTAGCAAGCTCCTGTTTAAAAAATAAATGAATAAAAGGGAGCCGGGCGTAGTGGCGCACGCTTGTAATCCCAGCATTCGGGAGGCTGAGACCGGAGGATCCGGGTTCGCGGCCAGCCTCAGCTACTTAGTGAGGTCCTCCGCAACTTAGTGAGACTCAGTTTCAAAATAAAGAATAAAAAATAGGGCTGGGGGTATAGCTCGGAGGTAGAACGCCCCTGAGTTCAATCCCCAGTACCGCAAAAAAATAAATAAATAAATAAATAAATAAATGAATAAAAGGGCTGGGGGTATAGCTCAGAGGTAGAATGCCTCTGGGTTCAGTCCCTAGTAACTAACACACACACACACACACACACACACACACACACACACGAAAAGAAATAAAAATGCTGCCAATTCAGCTATGACACTATGCTTTCATGTAGAAATTTTATTTTAAGCTTATTGAGAAATGCTTTTATAGATTTGGTTAGTCCTAGATTTTTATTATAAATCACTTTTTTTTTTCTTTTTTTTTTTGTGGTACTGGGGATTGAACTCGGGGGCATTCTACCTCCGAGCTACACCCCCAGCCCTATTTTTTTATTCTTTATTTTGAAACCGAGTCTCACTAAGTTGCAGAGTGCCTCACTAGGTAGCTGAGGCTGGCCGCGAACCCGGATCCTCCGGTCTCAGCCTCCCAAATGCTGGGATTACAAGCGTGCGCCACCACGCCCGGCTTTTCTTTTTTCTTTTGGTACTGGGGATTGAACCCAGGGGCATTCTACCTTTGACCTATACCCCCAGCCCTATTTTATTTTTATTTTGAACCAGGTTCTTGCTAGGTTGATGAGTCTCACTACTTGCTAAGGCTGTCCTTGAACCTGTAATCCTCCTGTCTCAGCCTCCTAAATCCTGGGATTACAGGCCCGCATCACAATGCCCAGCTTTTTGGGTTTTTTTTTTTTTTTCTTTTTCTGTACTAGGAATTGAGCCAAGGGGCATTCTACTTCTGAGCTACACTACCAGCCCTATTTTATTTTTTATTTTGAAACAAGGTCTTGCTAAGTTTCTACAAGCTAGCCAGAACCTGTGATCCTCCTGTCTCGGCCTCTCAAGTACTGGCATTACAAGAGTGTACCACTGCAACTGATTCATAAATCACTCTTGTGCATAATAAAATGGGAAATAGAAATGAAATAAGCTGGCTGAAGTATTTCTAGAATTCCTCATTTGAAATCCAACTCCTCTTTGACTCAGAGTTGACAATAACCACCTTTATCATGCACTGTCATCCTCTGTGGCATCCAGAGTGTTGGTGATAAAGCATTTCTCAAAAGAATCCATAAAAGAGCCAAGCGTCATATGTGCAGAGCTCTTGAGCCGGCTTGACAACTCTGTGGATTTAACTTCCTTTGGACTCCTATATCATGCACGCTGCCAAAACATTCACCACCTCCTCCACAGCAATGCGATTCTTTTGGATTAAGAGCATGTTCCATGGTTGCTTGGGGATTTTTCCCAAGCTATTGACATTCATTCTGCAAGTTTTGATTCTGAAAGGATTTTTTTTTTTTTAGTACTGAGGATTGAACCCAGGGGTGCTCTACTACTGAGCTACACCCCCAGCCCTTTTTATTGCTTATTTTGAGATAGAGTCTCACTAAATCGCCCAGGCTGGCCTTGAATTTAGGATCCTCCTGCCTCAGCCCTGCAGGTAGCTGAGATTACAGACAAATGCCACTACATGTGGGTCAGTGCTGGAACTTCTGATGTTTGAACAGGCAATGACAACTTCAAGACCGCAGTGTAGCCAAGAGCAATTGTGAGGTGACATTAATTTATAATACGTCCCAGTTTCAGAGATTTTAAGTTGCAAGAGAAAAATGTGACACAATTTTTTAAAATGTGGTTGTAGGTTTTCAAGTATTAGTTAAATAAATGAGTAGATAACACTTCCCCGTCTGTAACTGAAAAATGCTTTGACTGCCTTAGAGAAGGGCCTTCAGATTTGGGAAATAAGTTTGTTTGCAAATAACAGAAAACCCAATCAAGAAGGCCTAAATAATAGGGGTAGGTAAATTCATTCACATAGCAAGAAGTCCTGAAATAGGGTAGATCTGTTTGGTGTTGGTTAGTATAATGACTCAACAATTCAGTAAGGACCGAGGCTCCTTGCCCCCTGTCTGCTCAGCCCTCCTAGACATGTTGGCTTGGTCCTTAGGCCAGTTTCCTTCATGGTCCCACCTTGGCTGATATAGTTCTAGTGACATAGCCAGACATGGAAAGGCCAGTTGAGATAAAGAGATATCTTCCATATGACATGTGATGTGTGTGTGTGTGTGTGTGTGTGTGTGTGTGTGTGTGTGTGTTACTGTGGCATTGAATCCAGGGGTGTTCTACCTCGGAGTGACACCTCCAGTCCTTTTTATTTTTTATTTTGAAATAGCATCTCACTAAGTTGTTGAGGCTGACCTCAAACCTGCAACCCTCCTGCCTTAGCTTCCAAGTTCTGGGATTACAGACATGGGCTACCACTCCTGGCTTCTCCATGATTCTTTAAAATTGAGAAAACTCCTTGTATGGTGACGCACACTTGTAATCCCAGTACTTGGGAGACTGAAACAGGAGAATCACAGATTTGCAACCAGCCTCAGCTACTTAGTGAGGCCCTGTTTCAAAATAGAGAATAAAATAAGGCTAGGGGTGTAGCTCAGAGGTAGAATTCTGCTAGTTTCAATCCCTAGTACTGCAAATAAATAAATAAATAAACAAACAAACAAATAAAGTGAGAAAACCTGTCCCAAAAGTCCTCCAGCAGCCTTCGATCTCACTGGCCAGCCTGGGTCATATGCCTACCCCTAAATCAATTTCTGGCAGAGAAGTACAATTGGCATGATTGGATTAGACCAATCAGGATTTACTCTTTGGCTTGAGTTCACCCTCCCTTTAGTGGTGTATGCCTGGAAGTAAGCCAGGATTCTCTCCCTAAGGAGGAAGTGAATGAAGGGCAGATGGTAAGGAGCACTCTCAAATATTTGATTGTATAGTGAAGTTTTTTTTTTCAGTATCTTCCCACATATACATGTATCATATAGCCAGAGAAAATATCTCTAGGTTCAATATTCCCACTTTATGAGCAAACACTTTGATGATTGGTGAATGCAAATCCATACTTAAACCACTTTGTGGCAGGCACTGCTGTAGCACATTCTCCCAACTCCTTTCTCTTCTGTTGCTAAGACCACAAAGACTAGAAAGCCCAGTAGACACTTTCCCAGCCTCTGTGCAAGTGGAGGTGGTCAAGTCACCCAGCTCTGGTCAAGAAAATGTAAATAAAAGTCTTCCAGGAGCTTTGGGGAAGTTTTTCCAGAAAAACGGCTCAGAGATGCTAACCTTGCCCTTTATCTCCTTCCCACCTTCTTCCTGCCTTGAGTGAAGATGTAATGACTGAACATCTTTCAACCCTGAGAGAAGAGCCACGAGCATCACAGGGAAGCTGGCCCTAGCTTCAGTGACCTAGTAGGGTCAGCTGCTGCCCTCAGACGTCTAGTTAGATGAGAATAATAAGCCTCTGTTTGAGTATGCTGCTGTGGTTGGGCTTTTTGCGACTTGCAGCTAAATATTATTCTGAATGCCTTTGATTATCTCAAATGTAGGGGGCTAACTTCTTGTCCAGTCTGATGAGATCATCTTGGGTCCTACCTAGTGTACCAGGGCTACTGTGGCTCACAGTGAGGGTGGAGGAAATGTCAGCACTTATTTGTTGTATGCCTGTGCTTGCATTGATAATAATTTTTTTTTTAAGTACTGAGGATTGAACCCAGGGACATTCTACATCTGAACTACACCCCAGCCCTATTTTTTTAAATTTTTGAGTCTCATTAAGTTGTGGAGGGCCTCACTAAGTAAATGAGGCTGGCCATGAACTTGCAATCCTCCTGTCACAGCCTCTCAAGTACTGGGAATACAAGCGTGCGCCACCACGCCCAGCTAATAATAAATGATTTTTAACTTGCAGCTTCCCTGCAGGAAAGGTTTAGAGCCATGAATACTTCATATGAAAGTTAATTTGGCTAAAAGTAGATAGTGAAATCTGCGCACCCATTCACAAGATGTAAATTAAATTACAATGCATCACCACAGTACTCTGAAAGTGACATTCGAGAGTGTCATTACCACCTCCGCCTCCAAACTGTGGCTCTCAGAATTCCTAATGTGACCATGCCATCATAGCCATATTAGTTTGGGTAAATACACTATGATCTTTACACAATGACACAATCACTTAGCAGCAGAATGTATCCCATCATGAAGAGCCGCATGGTTGTAATTTCACATCCACATTTTACCAAGCAGAGGTTGAGTGTCTTGGTTAATCTGTAGCTCTTCAGCACCATCTAGGCCTCCAGATTCCCAGCTCAGGATCTTCCCATTGGCTGCTTCCTCCCTGTTTCTATTCCATAAAACATGGGACATGGGATGTGAGGAAAGGGCATATCTGAGAGAAGCTCAAGAGTGTGGCAGTGTGAAGTGGCTGAGGGCATCAAGGAAAGGCCTGGTTCCAGCTGGGTGTGGTGATGCGTGCCTTTAATGTCAGTACTTAGAAAGCTGAAACAGGAGGCCAGTGTGGTAACTTAGTGAGACCTTGTTTCAAAATAAAAAGGGCTCAGGAGAGAGAGAGAGAGAGAGAGAGAGAGAGAGAGAGAGAGAGAGAGAGAGAGAGAGAAAGGCCAGTTTCCTTTGCAAGGTTCTTAGGATGAGAAACGTTGCCCCTGAGAACCTACTACGTTGGACTAGTCAGACTTGCAGAAAAGAATTCTCAGAAGACTGTCAGCTGCTCAACAGCTGAGTCACCTCCTTGAGAACTCATGATAGAAAAAAATCTGAACCCTGACATATAGGGGAGATCCATGTACTTATTGAATGTATGAGTGAATGAATAAATGAATGACTAAGGGAAACTCATTTAAAATTTTTCTGTTTTTTAGGATGCTAGAAAGAACGCTGGCCTTCAGGTTAAATAACTGAATTCCCGTTGTCAAGCTGTATGGTCTCAAACAAGTCCTTTAACCTCTGTAGATTTAATTATTTCTATAAATCGAGGAAGAGTGCATTGTGAGAGCGAAAAAGAGAAACCAGCGTGAAGCGCATGGTATGTAATGACTCTTAATAAACGATGGTTGAAGCATGGTCTTTTGTTTCATATCTGAAAGGAGAGAACAACTGGGAGGTTCAACACCAATCACACGGAACCTCTGCAGTGTCACAAAGCCATTCTGTCTCCTGCTCCCTTTCCTGCAGGAATTTGCTGGCCCAGCTCGGAGCATGCTGCCATCTGCTGGAAGAAGGAGGAAGTGGACACAGAATCATCCGATCAGGCCCGGGGTGGAACCAGGAAGCAGGGAAGGGTAGGGACTCAACTCCTCCTCAGCCCTGCTGCTTTTGCCTTTTAAGACAGGCAGGGGTCCCCCCATTGGCCAACAATTTGTCATATATATATATATAATATTTTAATCCATTTTTCTTTTAAAAAGTGAGTGATAAGCCGGGTGTGGTGATGCATATCTGTCATCCCAATACTTGGGAGGCTAAGACAGGAGGATCACAGGTTCAAGGTCAACCTCAGCATTTATCAAGACCCTATTTCAAAATAAAAAATAAAAAGGGCTGGGTGTGTAGCTCAGAGGTAGAATACCCCTGGGTTTAACTCCCAGTACAAAAAAAAAAGTAAGTGATATTATTGATATTATTCAGTCTGAATAAGGAAAGAAATTCCAACAGATGCTATAGCATGGATAAACCTCGAGGACATCCTTCTAAGTGAAATAAGCCAGTGCTGTATGGCTCCACCTATGTGGGGTCTCTAAGGCTGTCTGATTCATAGAGACAGGAAGTAGAGCAATGGGGGTAGGGGATCGGGGGGTGACCGTTTCATGGGTACAGAGTTTGAATTTTGTCAGAGGAGGGAGTTCTGGAGATTTGCTTGCACAACAATGGGGATAAATTTATCATTACTGAACCATACACTTAAATATGGTTAAAATAATACATTTTATGTTATGTGTATTTTACCATGATAAAAATCCAGTAAAGGCAAGACAAGCACATAGTCGGTGCTTGACTTCACACAGTAGATTCACTGCAAATATAGGTTGAGTGCAGATGGAAAGATGCATGCTGACCCATGGTCTCAGACACCAGGGCAGACATGACAATGGACATCTTCCTTTACCAGAAAGGCCTTCCGAGGGGCCGTGATTAGTTACGATGACCTTTTCCTTGGGTGGTAAACCAGTTATCTCCTGTTCTCAGCTCAAAGCCAACATATTCTATCTTCATAGACAATTTTGAGCCCAGCATATTGTTGGGTTCAGCTGAGCCAGAGTGCCCCGACACCTGTATCCTTGATCACTGGTAGCTGTGGCAGCCAATTTCCTGTTGACACCTGGGCTGCAAGTTTTCAGACACAGAACTCTAGAATCACAAGGGCTCCAAGCAGCCTGGTGAGATTGAAGGGACTTCTACCTAATAAGACTATAGAGCTCGGCACAGTGGTACATCCTGTAATCCCAGTACTTGGGAAGCTGAGGTAGGAGGATAGCAGGTTTGAGGCCAGCCATGCACAGTAACTTAGTGAGACTCTGTTTAAAAAATAAAATAAGGCTGAGAGTGTATCTCAGAGGTAAAACACCCCTGGGTTCAATCCCTAGTACCACACATACAAAAACATAGAAAAAATGAGGGGTGAGGTACTGGGGTTTGAACTCAAGGGCATTCTTCCTCTAAGCTACACCTCCAGTCCTATTTTATTTTTTTAATTAATTTTGTGTGTGTGTGTGTGTGTGTGTGTGTGTGTGTGTGTGTGTGTGTGTGTGGCACAGGCTGTGAACCTGGATCCTTCAGTCTCAGCCTCCCAAGTACTGGGATTACAAACCTACTCCACCATGCCTGGCTCCTATTTTATTTTTTGAAAGTGTCTCAAAAAATAAACTTAGTTGCTGAGGCTGGCTACAATCTTGTGAAACTCCTATCTCAGCACCCCCAAGCACTGGGATTACAAGCCTCTGCCACCATGCCCAGTTTAGTATTTCTTCATTTATTTATTTATTTTGTCGTACTGGGAATTGAACCCAGGGGCATTCTACCTTTGAGCTACACCCCCAGTCCTATTTTATTCTTTATGTTGAAACAGGGTCTTACTAAGTTGCAGAGGGCCTCACTAAGTAGCTGAGGCTGGCCACGAACCAGGATCCTCCAGTTTCAGCCTCCCAAGCACTGGGATTACAAGCATGCACCACCACACCCAGCTTAGTTTTTATTTTTGAAACAAGGTCTCACTAAGTTGCTGAGGGTCCCTCTCTCTCTGTCTCTCTCTCTCTGTCTCTGTCTCTGTCTCTCTCTCTCACACACATACCCCCACAGAAAATTTTTCTTTTCTTTTTTTTTTGGGGGGGGTACTGGGGATTGAGCCCAATACATTCTACCTCTGAGCTACACCCCCCAGCCCTATTTTATTTTTTTAGTTTGAAACAAGGTCTCACTAAGTTGCTGAGGGCCTCCTTAAATTGCCGAGGCTGTCCTCAAGCCTGTGATCCTACTATCTCAGCATCCCAAGTACTAGGATTACAAGGATATGCTATCCTACTTGGTTTAAGAGAAAACTTATTTACTTTCTTTCTTCATTTATTTCTGTGGTACTGGGGATTGAAAATAGGGTCATTCTGCCTATGAGCTACACCCCAAGCCCTATTTTATCTTTTTTTTTTTTTTAAACAGTGTCTCACTAAGTTGCTGAGGCTGGCCTTGAACCTGTGATCCTCCTGTCTCGGCCTCCAGAGTACTGGGATTACAGGCATGCACCACTGAATACCTTTGCCCAGCAGGATGGAGTGGTGAAGTCTATTTCTGGGTCAGAGGAGTTGGTAGCCATGAGTGGAAGCCAAATGCAAGGCAGGAAAGGGAAGATGGGATGTGCAGAGAGGAAAACTGAACCTGGGAATGTTGACACCATGCTCATTTACACCCATCTGGAAGTTTAAATGTGCAGTTTCTCCCAATTGCTCTGGGTTTCTGGGAACAGGTCTCCTTTCCTGAGAGGCAAAACCTACCATTGTATCCTCTCCCAAAGGCTTGTGAAGGACTCCTTTGCCCCTGCTCACAGAGGCTAGGTGAGAAGTCAGTAGCATTTTCCCTCTGATCAAAAGCCATGGGCTTCCTGACTCTGGGGAGACCTTGCAGAGGCCCAGGGCAGTGACTGGACAGCTTTATCCTGGTTGATTGCAGAAGACAGGTTCCATGGAGGCTGCTGGACTTTACCTGAGGGCTCCTTAGTTGCTTCTTTGGTGAGTTTAATACCTGCCTTCTGGTTAGATGACACGGGACATTATAGGCTGCTCCCTGACACTCGAGCATGTGTCTGCTCCATGAGCACCATTTGTTGTGGGCTCCAAACACAGGCTGCTCAGGTCATGCTGAGCTGGGTGGGATGGATGGCTCGAGGGCAAGAGTTACACCCCTCCAGGGATGGCCAGAGAACTCAAGCACTTGGTAGATCTCTTTCCTCATCCCGTCCCACCAAGGTGACCACTGAAGGAACAGCCCCACCAAGACACTTATGAGAGGAAAAGGGAGAGGCATTAGTTGTGCTTGAAAACAGCAGCACAGCACGGTCCTGGGTCTGATGCTAGGTCACCCATCGTCAGTGAGGAAATAAACCAAGCAGCAGGAGGACCTGGTCATTACCGTTTCTCACTGATTTCTGGCTCTCTCTTGTATGATTACTAAATAAAAGCAAAACTTCACATCAGGACAGATAAAGCTGTACATGTCGGGTGCAGACACTGAACTAACAGGCCACCAACAGCCTTGGTCTCTCCCAGGCTGTTCCCACTGGCACAGTAAGTTCTGTCCCTTGGTCTGTGCTCAAATCAGAAGAAAATCCTGCTGACAATCTTTGTTACACAGGGACAGCCAGGACCTCAGGGTGGGAAGACAGACTTTCCAGTTAATTATTAAGACGCCGCTCACAGGAGGTCTTCCTCCCATGGAGAGAAGCAGGTTCCAGTGACAGAGTACCAGACAGGTGGTTCTGCAATTCCACATGTGGCCTGCAGGCAGCAGTATCTCTCTAGCAATGACTACACCACACTTTGGCGATAACCACAAGAAACGCATTTAATTGACCAAGGAATAAGTTTTGTTGGGGGTGGGGTGGGGGTGAGGGCAGATCAATATATTTTGAGTAAGGAATTTCCACCCCTATGCATTTTCATACAGATGTCACTTTTTTTCTATGCACAGTTGCTAGGTGCAAAATCAGTTTTTTTGTTTTTGTTTGCATTACTGGGGATTGAACCCAGGGGCATTCTACCTTCCAGACACACCCCCAGCTCTATTTTATTTCTTATTTTGGAACAGGGTCTCAATAGGTTGCGAAGGGCCTAAGTAGCTGAGGCTGGCCATAAACCTGTGATCCTCCTGTCCAAGTCTCCCAAGTACCGAGATAACAAGCATGGGCCACCATGCCCAGCTCCAAAATCAGTTTTAACAAATAAACATTTATGGACTGCTTAGATGGTTGAAGATAATCCAGACTTGCCTGAGGCCTGACAAGTTCAGGGTGAGAGTAGGAATGAACATGGGATTGGGAAGGTGCGTAGAAAAGCACTGCTGTGGTCCCAATGTCCCTTCCCAAGCTGATGATAAAATTTAATGGGCATTTTAACATATTAAGAGGTGGAACCTTCAGGGTGATTAAGCTACCTGGGTTCTGCCTTCACAAGTAGATTAATGTCATCATTGCAGGTTGGGTTATTATGGGGAGTAGGTACCTTATAAGAGGATGAGTGGGCCTCCTCCTTGCTCATTCCTACCCTTGCTGCCCTCCCACCATGGGATGGCACAGTGAGATGGCCCTTGCTAGATGTCAGCACCTTGGAATTGAACTTTCCAGGCTCCCAAATTGTGAGTCAATAAATTTCTGTTCTTTATAAACTACCCAGTTACAGGTATTCTGCTATAGCAACACAAAATGGACTAAGGTAGGCACTTCCCCTTCTAGTTAACAGCTTTCCCAGGAAAAACAAATGCACTTGGTGATTTCCAAAAGATCTATTTCCAAGGGCAAGCCATTATTAATTTGATTCTTTAAACACAAACAAAAAGCTGGGCATGGTAGTACACACCTGTAATCCTAGTGATTTGGGAGGCTGAGGCAGGAGGATTATAAGTTTGAGGTCAGTCTCAGCAACTTAGCAAGACCCTGTCTCAAAATAAAAAATTAAAAGGGCTAGAGGTATATCTCAGTTGTAGAATGCTTGCCTAGCATGCACAATGCCCTGGGTTCAATCTAAGTAGTACAAAAATTAATTAGTTAATTAATTAAACAAAAACAGTAATCTTGGTTTTATAAATCTTCCTCATTTCAAGTTCCTTCTACATATATATTAGATAACCAAGTTCCAGGTTTATGCAGGTTTATACATATTTAAAGCTTTTACATTTACCCTCAAATGCATTAATTCCAGAGTGCTCAGAGACCACACTGAGTCTACAGGGTAGCTGAAGCCCTCAAAGCCACCCTCTGCCCAGACAGGACCGTTGAGATTAGTTTCTCCAGGCAGCCCTGAGCACAGAACAGGGCAGCCCAGCTGGTCTTGGCCAGCCTGCAGCAGATGTGCACATATTCTCAGAGGGAGCAGTACTCCTCTTCCCACAGAATAGGCATAGGTCTTGCCCTGCTGCCATCTGTCCATCCATCAGAACATCTTGGTTTTCTGAATAGCAGAAAATTGGCCCCTGGAATGCCACCAGTGCCCCCACAGCATCTTGATCCCAGGTAGACCGCTTTTCTAGAGAGACCCACAGACTCAGGAAGCTTGGAAGGATGGGCCCAGTAGACTGTCACAGGTAAGGGACACATTCCACAGCCTCGGCCTCCTGAAGGGTCTTCCACAGAAGCTGCCGATTGGCATTACAGCTTCCCCCTTAATGACCCTGAGCCAATCCCCTGAGCTGCTGGCTCTTCACAGGCCCAGTGTCCCCATGTGCCGGGGCTCGGGGCTGCCTTGCTTCACTGGGTGCAGCTTCTGCCAGGAGGGAGACATCTGTGATCCCGTGATCCACTGTAGCCGGGGACAGCTGCTGCAGGAGCCCTGCCACCTTCTTTTTCTCTTGAGCCTGTTGGGTGTCCTCTGGGAGAGCCTGCAGTGTCGCCGCTGACCCTAGCTCCTTACCAGGGCCCAGGAGGGATTTGGTGAGATGACATCCCTCTCTCAGGGTCCTGGGGCTGCATGGGGGTGAGCCTGCCTGAGGAGGAGAGCTCATGTGTGGTCCCACAGCCAGGACCAACTCCAGGAAAATAGTACCATGGCCAGCGTATGGGATGCCATGAGCCGGGGGCTGCTGTCCTAGGGCTCGCCCTTCTCTCCCAAAGAACAAGGGAGGGGCCATGGCCAAGGATGGCTAGGAGTGCCTGAGCAGAGAAGGTTAGGAAGGCTGGGGGGTGGAGGGAAGCCCAGCCTGGGAAGGGGAGGCCATTGGTTACACATGAGGACGGGCCTGGCAGCAGTCACAGAGGGGCCCAGTGGTACCCCAGGGTAGACAGCTCCCGGCTGCACTCCCTGGCCAGTGAAAAGCACACATGGTGAGGCCCCTTCCTCACCTCACTGTGCCAACCAGGCAGCACCCCACGCGGGTCCTAGACGAACTGGTGTATACCCAAGGGCAGGGTGCAGCCAGGGAAGTGGCATCCCTGTCCTCCAAGGGAGAGGCCAGCCCCGGGGAGCTCTGGTGGAGAGGAGGCAGGTGGAGTCAGGCCTCCCTCTGCCGTCCCAACACAGGCAAGGCCTGGGAGGCGGCGGCAGCGCCCATCACTTTCCGCCCCGGGGAAGCGCGGAGGAAGCTCCGGGCTGGGTGGCCATGATGTGGTAGATGGATTCCCTGAAGCGCTGGTCCCGGCTGAGCCGCTTGGCCACCTCCTTCAGCTCCTCTATGTTGTTGGCTTCCAGCTGGGAGGTCATGAAGGACTGGGACGGCTTCACTGGGGAGACAGTCCGGATGCCCCGTGAACGGGCCCGACCCTGACTCCCACCCCCGGTCTATGGGCTCCTGCTTTGTCCCCGACGGCCTGTGCCCATCCCACCCCACTGGGGCCCGAAGACAGCCACACTCACTGTCGTTCCAGGAAGTGCTGGACCGGCGCCGATGGAAGCGGCAGCTCTTGATGCGGCGCGTGGCCGCCTTGTGGATGTACACGGAGTTCTTCATGATGACCGGCATCTTGGCTTCCAGCTCCGCATTCCGGATGCACTCCTCAAAGAACCCTGCAGGGGGCAGCAGAGGAGGGGCAGCCGAGGAGGGGCAGCAGAGGGGCAGTCCAGCCGCATCTCTCCCAAGGGGCCTCGTGGGGTGGAGTGGAAACTGTGTTGGCCCCACCCCGTAGAGGCCGCAGCCACTGACTGGGGCGGGGGGGGGGCATCCTTTGTCCCTCAAACCCCAATCTACAGCCATCGAAATGAGGGTCTGCTGAGAACAGATGAGCTTTTTTTTTTTTTTTTTGCTTTTTTTTTTCGGTACAAGGGATTGAAACAAGGGACATTCTACCTCTGAGCTACACCCTCAGCCCTATTTTCTTTTATTCTTTATTTTGAAACATGGTCTCACTAAGTTGCCGAGGGCCTCACTAAGTAGCTGAATCTGGCTTTGAACCTGTGATCCTCCTGTGTCAGCCTTCCAAGTACTGGGATTACAAGTGTGCGCCACCACGCCCAGCAGCTCTGAGCTTTTGAAAAGGGGAAGAAACTCCAGGATTCCCCACCTACCCCCCCCATGCCCGCACTCAGTGCCAAGGGAACCTCGCAGGCAGGTGTCTGAAGAGGAAACCCCAGCACCTCCTGGTGCACACCAGGCCCTGTTCGGGGCTCCTCGGAGCCTGAACTCTAGCTGGGCCCCGGAAATAGTGGGGGACGGTCCCCAGAGGGAGGGCTTACTTTTCAGATGGCTCACGTCAGCCCTCATTCTCTCCTCCTTCTCCTTATTCCGCACCTTGGAGTTGAGCCCTTGTTCCAGGCTCCGCAAGGCCCCCTCTGCCTCCCGCAGACGCCTTTCCAGGTCCATTCGGACCTTCACTTCAGCCTGCGGGAAAAAGTGAGCGGGAGGAAAGCTGGATCCCTGGAAGCTCCCTGATCACCCCTGGATCAATGGGCTTGGATGGACGCTTCTACATCCTGCCTCGGATCACACCCCTGACCCTGATGGCCTGGGCGGGCCCCCCCGCATTATCTATCCATGACTGAGCAGACTGCGCCCCCTCGCGGCGGCTCCAGGCCCTGCAGCTGGCTCGCTGGTCAGATTGGCAGGGATGATTTGGTCAGCAATCTAGTGAAGCACAGGGATGGGTGGGGGTCTTGGAGGTGGGGAGGGCCCTGAGCAAGTGGCTCCGGGAGTCCCGCACCTTGAGCTCTCGCTCGGCCTGCTGCTTCTCTGCGGTCAGCTCCTGCAGCGAGTTCTGCAGCGCCTGGGACTGGCTCGAGTAAAACTCCCGCTCCTCCTCCAGGGCCCGAGACCGCTCCTCGTTTTCCTTCATCCTGCAATGTAGGAGAGGGGCTTATTCGATGCTCATCCACCAAAGGGGATCACCCCCTCCACGCCCCCGCTAGAAATCTGGCTGGAGAAACCCTGAGCTGCTAGAACTTTCTGGGTCCAGTCACCCAGGTGACAGGGATGGGAACCTTAGACTTAGAGGCAGAAGACTGGAGTCCTGGGTCCAGGGCTTGCCAATTCCTCAGCCTCAGAGAAGTCCTAGTATCCCTCTAAGGCTGTTTCCACCTATGCAGATGGGGGACCAGGGGACCTGCCCAGCCAGCCACCAAGCACTGTTCTGAGCACCTAATGACTCCACAGTTCAACACTGCAAGAAAAAACAGTCAGGTCAGCTTTGGGGTAAATGTCCCCTCTCCCACTTGCCTGCTGGGGAAACTGAGTCCTAGACAAAAAGACCTGAATGACCCATCTGGTCAGTACCAGCTGCAGCCCAAGTCCAGCCGTCCAGCCCCCAAGCTGCTTGTGGACAGGGGGTCTTGGGCCCCTCACCGCTTCTCTGCCAGGAGTTTCTCGGCCAAGAGCTGCTGCATGCGCTCTTCAATCTGCCTCAGGTTGCTCTGGAGGCCCCCGCTCGAACTCGAGGGCGGCTGCTCACTCTGATCGGCCGGGGACTGTGGCTGGTTCTTATCCTCCTCCAGCATTTCTAGAGTTTTCTTCTTCTCTATGGAGAGTTCCTGGCATGGAGATAGGGAAGGAAGGGAAAGAGCCCAGCTTAGATGGTCCAGCATGGCTGCTCTTGACCATCTCTCCAGTCCAGGCAGTAACCCACTTCTTTCTCAGTCTTCTTTGAGGGACACCTGAGATGTCTCATTCTCCCGAGGTGAAAGGCCTAGATCTTTCTCACAACAAGGCAAGGTTACTCCTCAATTGAGGGATTCAGAGAGGAACCCAATGTGGCTTCCAGTGGAGATGGCACCTACAAAACATGGTCCCGAGGTCTAAGGGCACCATGACCTTCTAGGGTCCTTGTTCTTGTATTTTATTCATGTGAAAAGTGCACAACAGGACCATCTCAAGAGCAGATTTAGATGTTCATGCATTTATCAGCTGGGGTGTTACACTATGCAGGATTTCATGGGAACCATCTTCTATGATGTGAAGCAGAGAAAGACACAGAAATAAAGGCACCACACACACACAGCTCCAGTTAGTCAAGAGAGACCAGAAACCCTTGCAGCATTCAAGGCAATTCATGCATTCAGTAAACACACATGAGTCACACACCACACACCAGGTTCAGTCCAGGTGCTGGGGTTGGGGAGACCATTAAGACATGGTCTAGTGAAGTCTGCAATTTGGAGTGTAAATCCTATAACAGATGCATGAAATGCTGTGGGAACCCAGAGCTCAGAGCAAATACCTGCCTGGGAGAATCAGGGAAACATAACTAAGAAGATACATGAGCTGAGTCTTAGAAATATGAATAAGAAGCCGGGTGTGGTGGTGCACGCTTGTAATCCCAGTACTTGAGAGGCTGAGACGGGAGGATCCGGGTTCACAGCCAGCCTCAGATACTTAGTGAGGCCCTCTGCAACTTAGTGAGACCCTGTTTCAAAATAAAGAATAAAAAATAGGGCTGGGGTGTAGCTCGAAGGTAGAATGCCCCTGAGTTCCATCTCTAGTACCACAAAAAAAAAAAAAAAAAAATGAATAAGAGTTCTCCAGGCAGGAAGGATAGCCAAGTATGGAGGATGAAAGAGCTTGTCTTTCTTGGGGCACATGAGGTCAGTGGTTGGAGCAGGGGTTGGGGTGTCCTATATGGGATGTGGAGGGATCGCAGAGGGGAAGTGGGGGAGCAAGAGAGGAGAGGCTGGGGTGAGAGGTTGCACTTGCATGCCATGCTAAGGAGTTTGCACTCTGTCCTTGACACATGCCCCTCCCCCTCCCAGTTTCTTGCGGTATCAGATAAAGGTGACCTGCAGGTTGATTTCCCTTCATGCTCAATTTCACCCAGGAGCAGCTAAGGGAATGAGTCACAAGAAGGATGTGGTGAGTGGCTTCACTGCCCACCTCAATCAATCCTCCATCTGGTATAAAAATACCAGCACCGGAGAAAGTGGAAGTCTCATGGCCATGGTCTTTGCAAGGACAAGCTGGAATTTGCCCTCTGGGTCTGGAAAACAACCAGCTTCTGTTTTGGGCCTCATGCACCCGTTAGCGCCCAGTGTTCCACAGAGAGGAGACCCCTCGGATCAGCCTCTTCCTGCCCACTCCCCTTGCAGGTATGCCCCTGGGGGATGCTGCTGGAAAAACCAGTATCATGTAGTTCAGCCAACCAGCCTGCCTCCCGGGCAACCAGCCCACCAGCGGCTTCTCACCTCCAGTGTCTGCTGTAAGGACTCCGTGAGGTGCCTCAGTTCCTTTTTCTCTTGTTCTACACCCTTGAGGCATCTTGCAGTCAGTTCTAGCTCCCTGTGGAGACAGAGGGCTGGGTATGGCAGTGCCCACCGCTCCCAATCTGTGCAGACAGAGATGCTTCTGCTGCGCCTCCAGATATGGCTCAGAAGGGCCCTTAGATGAGAAGTCCCTTTGCCATCCTGGGCCCCAAATCAGGTGTAGGGTCTGGGCTGAAAGGAGATCCCAACCAAGTCACCTGCTCCAGGTACAAATGTATCTGTCGGTGGGATAAACTGGGGGCTTCCCCATAGGCAGAGAGAAGTTCTGGAGAAATTGAGGGTCCCTGTGACAGCTCTGTCTTCCCTGGATAGCATCTGCTACAACCCACATTTATTGCAACATGGGACATTGGTGAGGCCTCTCTAGTGTGATAAACTCGTAACAAGCCTAACAAGCCTTGCCACAGACCTTTTTTTGTGTGTGTGTGTGGGACTGGAGTTGGAATCCAGGGGCCTTCTACCTCTGGGATACACTCCTAGATCCATTTTATTTTTTATTTGGAATCAGGGTCTCACTAAGTTGCTGGGGCTAGCTTCAAACCTGCTATCCTCCTGTCTCAACCTCCCAAGTACTGGGACTATAAACATGCGCCACCATACCCGCCTCCCACAGGCTTTTACACAGGTTTCTCTCCTCCTGCTCAGTTTTCTAAATCCTACTCAGCTTTCAAGGCCCAGCGCCACCTAAGCTCAAGCCGACGATGCTCACACATGTATCTAATATATCTAGCACCTTACTAAATATTATTGTGTTAATGTTTCCAGCCCGAGTCTGGTTTTCCCACCCAGATCAGAAGATTCTCAAGGAAGGGGACTCATTTTCTATTCCAGTGTCTGGTACAATTCTGCAAGTTGAGTAGGTAGCTGCTTAACTTTTCTTTCTTTCTTTCTTTTTTTTTTTTTTTTTTTTTTTTTTTTTTTTTTTTTTTT
>PVLC010007818.1:0-61242 GCA_004027655.1 Graphiurus murinus | reverse complement strand
CCGGGCGTGGTGGCGCACGCTTGTAATCCCAGCATTCGGGAGGCTGAGACCGGAGGATCCAGGTTCGCGGCCAGCCTCAGCTACCTAAGTGAGGCACTCCGCAACTTAGTGAGACCCGGTTTCAAAATAAGGAATAAAAAATAGGGCTGGGGGTATAGCTCGGAGGTAGAATGCCCCGGAGTTCAACCCCCAGTACCGCCAAAAAAAAAAAAAGAATGTGGGCTATACATGTAAAACGAAGAAGTGGTGCTATTTGTGATCTGACAATGATTGATATGTCAAAAATGTCTATGTAACCCTGTTGTACTCAAGAAATGTGTAAAAAATCCATGCTGAAAAAAATAAATAAAAAAAAAGAATAATGTCTGATGTATAGTAAAGCCCTCAACAAATAATAGCCATTATTTTCCAAACCTGCTACATAATTATAATACTGGGCTGTATACCCTTTTTCACCTCACATTGTATTTTGAAATTTACCTATTTTATTAATTATATCTGATAAGACCTTTTGTGTCATAGCATTCTTGAAGTCCTACTAAGAACCTCTCTGTAGTTCCAAGTTATTGTGTTTTTTTTTCCTTCTTCATAGTCACTTTTGCAAGGTATTTGATGCCTGGCTTTAGTAGCATAACCTCTCTGTTAGAGAATTATAATTAATTGGCTATATGTTTTGTTGTTGGGGTGTATGTGTGTGGGTAGGTGGGTGTGTGTGTTTCCCACAGTCATATCTTTTCATTAAAATACATTTGTGGTTCTCTATAAGAACATTGTATATAATTTTGTGCCTTATCAGATAATACATTGATCTGTTAGAAATTCTCAAATCTCCAACACCCCATAAAGACAATTTTTTGCGCTTGGAATGATCTTGGAAGGTGAATTCTGTAGAAATTGCTCTCTGAGTGTCTGATTACTAGTAGTGTTGGGGAATCTACCATCTAAATTTGGATATAGCATGTATGAGAAGTAAATAAGTTTGTAATTTGTTTTCATGTACTCTTATGTTTTTATCACTTTTTGTAATTCACTCTAGTTTCAGAGATTTTCAAACTATCTTATAGTAATTGATTATTAGTCTTATGTTTAGAAAGCCTTTATTAAAAACATAATGTGGAAGCCGGGCGTGGTGGCACACGCTTGTAATCCCAGCATTCGGGAGGCTGAGACCGGAGGATCCGGGTTCGCGGCCAGCCTCAGCTACCTAGTGAGGCCCTCCGCAACTTAGTGAGACTTGTTTTCAAAGTAAAGAATAAAAAATAGGGCTGGGGGAATAGCTCGGAGGTAGAATGCCTCTGAGTTCAATCCCCAGTACCACAAAAAAAAAAAAAAAAAAAATTGTGGAGAATAAAACGAAGCCTAGGTATTGATTATCCAGAATTCCCTCTCTTTTAACCAGAAACACAGGTAGAATGAAATTATTTGAAACAGGATAAAAATGAATTTAATAAAAACTATTTCAAACAGCTTCTGGTGAAATATACTATTTTTTTTTATCTCAGCCCTTTTTCTGTATTAAAAAAGGGTACAAGTTGTACCAAGATACCTTCTGAGTTACCTTCTTACCTTATTCTTCTGTCATAAAAATTGTTTCTCCAGGTTTTGGAATCCATAGCCACATGTTTCTCCTTGCACGCATTGGTTTATCAAGAAGGCTCTGTTTTCATGAGTTGTTAGAACTTCTAGGCACCAATTCTGAGGCCCTCCAGTTCTGATTTAATGGGGAATAGTTTTCCTACACTGGAGTAGGTACCAAATAGAATGATATTGCACCTAACAGTTACAAAATAGTAATAACAAAACGCCTACATTTTTAACTTATAGTAATCTTGTTTTTCTAAATGTTCTTTTAAAATTATGGTTAATTTTGATCTTGGATAATGTATTTTAGTTTTACCTGTGTGCTTTGTCTATTTTACAAAGTACTTTGCAAACGGA
The DNA here is from genome assembly GCA_004027655.1 of Graphiurus murinus. Taxonomy (NCBI): domain Eukaryota; kingdom Metazoa; phylum Chordata; class Mammalia; order Rodentia; family Gliridae; genus Graphiurus; species Graphiurus murinus. The sequence goes on along the minus strand of PVLC010007818.1, from coordinate 59,304 downwards.
AAAAAAAGTCTAAATATTTTAGAGGAAGATAATGGTATTTTTGTTTCAGTACTTATTTGCTGATTTTTATCATGTATTTTTCTACCAGCCTCAAAAATGTAGTTACTAAGATTATTCTAAGATTATTGTAGATGCTCTTTTATGGTAACTGCCCATGATTCTATTTTTTATGAACTTGGTTCAAATGGCACATATTTACATAGTGAAACTGGGGCAACTTTGATTATGTTCATCTTTTTATAAAATCATCTGCATTGAAAACTTAGACTTTAGAGAGAAAGCACTATGATCTTGGATTTAAAAATATGAGTTAGCAAATAATATTAAATTCACATTTCTAACAACATTTTATTTAACTTCTAATCTTAAAAATTAGTTAATAAATAATCAAGATTGACTTTTTAAATGGATTCATAATGAAGAGAAATACTCAGATAAATATTAAAATATCATTAATTATAAAAATCAAAATTTTAGTAATGGCATATCATTAGTCTGAGGCATGTCATTGGCCTACTACATAAGTAGATGCACATGTGTGTGCATGCATGGTGATATGATCACAATTTAGCATAAACAAGAAGGATTAGTAAATGGAAAGGCTAGAACAAATGTTTGGTTATCTGGAGGAAGAAAAAATATCTTAAGGGACTGATCTCATAATTTATTAAAATTGCAGATGTATTAAAAACTTAATTTAAATAACAAAAAGGTAAGGAAAATTACATGGATACGTATTTTACAGTTTTCTGAGTAATAGGACTCTTCATGTTGAAGCAGCAGAAGAAATCACAAAGGAAAAAGATTATGTAAAATTTGTGAAATTGTGGGATGTAAAAGAATAGCATAATATGAAAGCCAAGTATGTTGTGGAAAAATGGAAATGTTTCTCCAGTAATATAGCTGGAGAAATTGAAGTTTCAAGAGAATAACTTGTTTCAAATCTTTATAGTATGAGATTTAAACACAAATGTGTCAAACTTAGGCTGTTTTTTATTAAGGAATACAGTATAGCTGTTAAAATGCTATTTGTGAGGAAAATACTTAGTTTATAAAATGATGGCGTAGTATTGTGATTAGTATCGTGTGTGGTACTGGGGATTGAACTCAGGGACATTCTACCTCCATGCTATGTCCTCAGCCCTTTTTATTTTTAAATGAGAACTCACTAAGTTGCTGAGGATCTCCCTAAGTTGTTGAGGCTGGTTTTAAACCTGCAATCCTCCGGTCTCAGCATCCTAAGTATTGGGATTATAGTCATATATCAACCACTGTGCCTGGTGTAATCAGTTCTTAAAAAATAACTAGATGTGGACTAGTCAGAAGTGACTTGTTGGGGGCGTCTGATATATCATCCTAATACCTAGAGAAGTAATGGATAAGAACCACTGACTTGATAAATACGTAGTTTTAGCTAATATTTAAGAAAACACTTAAGAAATTGTGGGTCTCATTCTGTAGACTTGTGTATATAGACTTTGTTTTAGAGACTGTTCTGAATGATTTACTACAAATAACATTGTTCACCATTTTGCTCCTTTTTTTATTTGATAATTTAAATGGATAACAGTGATTTCTGAATTTTTTTACTGGTTCTATTTTGAGAAAGTTGAGTAAATATATTTACTTCTACAGTTACAAATTATTTGCCAGTGTAGTTGAAATAAAACAGTATTTAGAGATATCTTCAATCTTTTAATCTGTCAGCTAAATCTCCATTTTTGTTTTATTCCTAAACCTAATTGTTTTATTACTATGTAATTTATTTGGTAATTCATCAAGTACATATGGATCACCTACTAAGCAGCAGCTACAATTTTTGGCTCCTAAGCTAGTCAAAATAAAAAAAAACAAAAACAGAAAATCTAGCCCATATGGAGTTTATTATGTGGTAGGGGAGGAGGCAGAAAATAAGCAAAGTAAATGTATAGCATCAGGTGATAAATAATAAAGAACAAACATAGAGCTACATAAAGGAGGATCAGGTGGTGGTGGAAGGTGCGTTAAAATTTTTAATGGTCTGATGAGTTTAGGCCTAATTGAGAAGGCAACGAATATCTGTGAAAAGACTTAAAAGGGGTTAGTATTCTAGGCAGAGGGAACAACCAAGGCAGCGACCCTAAGTTAGGAGCATGTCTGATGTGTTGGAAGAATGGGGGAGATTAGAGTTACAGACCAAAGGGAGAAGGAGCAGGTGAGGTGAGAGAGGTAATGGGAGATGAGTTAATGTAGGGCTCTGATAGGTTGATGGCTAAAGAAGTTGGTGTTTATTCTGAGTGAAATGAAGAGCTTTGCAACTTTAAGCAGAGGAGTGATATTAGGTATCTTCCTGAACCTGGAGGATAAGAATTTGTCATGTGAAAAAGAGTTACCTAAGCACTCATTTAAAAATATTGTCCATCTCCATACTTAGGGAAATAAATGTACTTCTAAACCAGTCACATGCTACTTAATTAAGGTTAAAACTATGAATAAAATCATACAAAGAACTTACTCCTTTGTATTCTCTTGTATCTATTTAACCATACTCATTTTAAAAATTGTTGTTCTAATTTAATAAAATTTAAGGAATTCCTATGATCCAAGGGTCATTTCCTTTTTACTCAACAATCCAATTAGGATATTATCACAAAGTGAATAATTGCCATTTGCTTTACTGTTATAAAAGCTGTAAATTAAATTGAACCATCTTGTGTATTGTATTAAATGAGATTCACTTATATAATTTTTGTGTTCAAGGCTCTACACTCAGTTGTAAGAAATACAAGATAATTTCTGTTCTTTATTAAAGTATTACTATCTATTGGAGAAGACATTATGATAATGGTATAATAAAAAAAATGTGAGTTCATTGGGTTTAAGTTGTAGATTACTCTCCCTAGTTTTTTAAAATTAAATACCTATTTGACTTGGTCAGGCCTTCCTCAAATTCAGCCTATACCATTGTACTTCTACTGCTGATCCATAGGTAACATTCTCTCCTCTAACTTCTATAGTTCCAATGTTTGAACTGCCAACTTACTACATAGAATCTGTATTAGTCTTTTGGTGTGTCATATGTTTTTAGTGCTGTTGCACATTTGTAAATTGGTTGAAAACATGACTGTGCTAGGTACCTTGGAGACATGGTCATAGTATCAATAGTTAACTGGTAGCTAAGCATTACTAAGGGGAGTGTAATAGTTTCATCTATAAATATGTTTCACTTTTGATATGTTTCTGGAAAGTTTTACTTTCCAGAAAAAGTTTTTTTAAAAGTTGGCTGAAAAGTTATTTTATGAAAGGATACTCTTTTGTTTTCAATGGATTCCCAAAATGGAAATAAAAATTTTAGTTTAGCTTAAAGATTCAGTAAAAACTGTGTTTAAGACAGCAGTAATATTATGTGTAAAAGAAGTAGTTTTTGCCTAGATAATACTTAATCAGATCTGATTTTTAAATGGGTTTTATGGCACATTCATCCAGAATTTTATATACATGCATACTAATGCTTGATCATCACATTAGTCAGCTTTTCATTTCTGTGACCAAAATACCTGACAACAACTTAGAGGAGGAGAGGTTAATTTGGCTCATGGTTTCAGGGAGAGGGAGAGGGTGGGAGACTAGGGACAGAGAGAGTCTCCAAGGCCATGCTCCAGTGGCTCACTTCATCTAGCCATGCCCCTCCTACCTACAGTTACTGCCCAGCAAATCCATTCAGATTTTTTTTTTTTTGTGGTACTGGGGATTGAACTTAGGGGCATTCTACCTCCGAGTTATATCCCCAGCCCTATTTTTTATTCTTATTTTGAAACCGAGTCTCACTAAGTTGCAGAGTGCCTCACTAGGTAGCTGAGGCTGGCCGAGAACCCAGATCCTCCGGTCTCAGCCTCCTGAATGCTGGGATTACAAGCGTGTGCCACCACGCCCGGCTCCATTCAGATTATTAATTCAGGAAATGAATTAATCCACTGATGAGGTTAGAACCTGTATCATTCAGTTATTCCACCTCTGAACATTGCCAACACATGAGCTTTTGTGTATGTGTGTTAGGGGACATTCAGATCCAGACCCTAACAATCATAATAATAGTTTTGATGTTTTAATTATCTCCAGCAATCATATTAGTTCCTAAGCAGTGTTAAAGTTTTTCATAAAATTTGACATTTTGAGAATTTTAGTAAGTTCGAATAGAAGGAGTTTACATCTTGGTAACACTGTCAATGTTTGTGTGATGTGTCATCATATATTTTCAAACAGGTCTGAGATGTCAGTGTCCTTGGTATTTGAATAAGATGATTTGAGTTCTCTTTTGGCAGGACAATTTATATCTGTGGTTTTGTGTGATTCTTATACTGGAGGATGTCTTTTTGTGTATAAGGAAGATGTATCAGAGGCTAAACTGTGATAGGAACTTACTGAATTTCTGTAAACTATTGTATAACCAGCTTATACCTAAATAGGACAGTTCACAACTATCAACCCTTGTCTTAAATATTCCCAGGTGTTAGAATACATTGCTGCATAGAATTTATGTGCTAATAATAGCAAGAGAAATACTCTATCAGAATACAAAATGGTCACTGTAGAAAAAAGGACATTTACACTTAGTATAAGTTTTCTTTGAGATATTGTTGCTTTAGAACCTTAACGGTATCCATCTTAATACTTCTTCACCAGGCCACAATTTTTTTTTCCTCTCAGCTTGCAAATATGGGAACCAAAACATTTATTGGAACTGGGAAAAAAATACCAAGATTCTTTTTTTTTTTTTTTAATTTTCCTTTTTTCTTTAATGATACTGGGAATTGAACCCAGGGGAAATCCACCTCTGAGCTACATCCCCAGCCCTTTTTACTTTTTATTTTAAAAACAAGGTCTCTTTAAGTAGGTTGCTGAGAGTCTGCTGCTGAAGCTGTCTTGATCCTTCGATCCTCCTGTCTTAGCTTCCCAAGTACTGGGATTACAGGCATGTGCTACCACACCCAGCTGAGATTCTTTTCAATACACCTGAGATCTTTGTTTCATTAACTTTAGAGAATAATTGCTAGGCTCTAAACCTGGGTTAAATAGTATTTTGTATATATTTAATTTTCTTTGGGACTAAATTCACATGAGAAATTGTAGTGCTTACTATCCAATGTAGATAGTGTCTTGGTTGGGAAAAACATTGATCTACAGGCAGCTGTGAATGGTGGCATACACCTGTAATCCTGGTACTTGAAAGGCTGAGACAGGAGGACTGCAGGTTTAAGGCTAGCCTTACCAACTTAGTGAGATCTTATTTCAAAATAAATAAAAAATGGGATTGAGAGAGAGCTCAGAGGTAGAACATCCCAAGTTTAATCACCAGTATCCCTCCCCCCACATATATACACACACAAAGATAATCTATAGGTTAATAATATGTTTGCAGATCAGTCAACATATATTTATCGAATACCTTCATTGTGTATAAGTTATCAGTATAGGAAATAAGTGCAGTAGTAATTTAGATAAAAGAACATTTGGGCTGCTGCCAGCATATCAAGCATTGAGGCAAAAGATAAGCTTTAGTCAGATTTTTGAAGAATGGTTAGGATGAATGAATGACTTGAAAAGTGAGAGCTAATGAGTTGTAGAGAAGGAATCATGTAGATGTTTGGCAAGATACTCAGTTTAATTACTTTTTTATTAAGGCACGTGACTTATTTCTCTGCCTTCCCTTGTTGCACAGATTTCTTAAACATTCTGCCCATCATATTTAAAATATTCAAGTATTATTGGTTGATGAAAAGTAAAAATCATTGAGTTAGTTTTAACTGTATTTTATAGGAAAAATTATCTTCTGGGAAGTTTTAAAAGAAATATAACATATGCTTTTTATTCTTAAAGAGCTCTAGCTGAAGAGTAAAGTCTGGCTTTTAATCCTACCTTCATTCCTTACTCTATGACTTTTGGACAGGTCATTTAATTGCATTTTCTTCATAAAATAAGAATAATGCCTGATTTATTTCAGGTGAAATAATGTTCTTATTTAACTGGGAGCCATATGTATTAGGACATATCTTATTTTTACTAGTATATGACAGATTCAGATACCTAAATTCTTAAGTTTTCTTAAATTATTAGATTTAATTCTGGATTATATTTATTTTCTTCTTTTTTTTTTTTTGGTAGCGGACACTCTGTTTTCAAGGAAGCTGAATGGGAAATACAGACTCGAGCGACTTGTTCCAACTGCAGTATATCAGCACATGAAGATGCATAAGCGAATTCTTGGACACTTGTCATCTGTGTACTGTGTAACTTTTGATCGGACGGGCAGACGGATATTTACTGTACGTAATTTTTAAAGTGTTATCTTTAGTCATATATGGGATTATAAAAAGTGTTTGTAGGCAGAATAAAACTTTGTTTTTCTTTTAATGGGAAATGGGGAAGTTTGTGAGTCGCGCTTTGTAGTGGTCACAGTTATGTTATGGACCATGAGTCAGCGTAGTTCTTAGTATCGTGTTAAATATGCAGTTTGACATTTGTAAAATTTCATGCCATAATCTCAATTCTAAACAAAAGCTATTTCCCAAGTGAATTGATAATGCAAATTCTTGGAGATTATTAAATGTGCCATTTTATATTATCTGTAGAAAACCACTTGGCTATTCTAGAATTCCCTTTACTGACAAAATTTTGAGCATATCTAACACTCTTTGCTTATGATCTTGTTATCCTTAACATAACATTCTTTAACATATCTGATAGTATTTTTTAAGAAGCTCTTTGGACCAGGGGCAGTGGCACATGCCTATAATCCCAGTACTTGGGAGGCTGAGACAAGTAGGATTGCAGGTTCAAGGCCAGCCTCAGCAATTTAGCAAGACCCTTAGCAACTTAACAAAACTCTCTTTCAAAATTAAAAAGGGCTTGGAATGTGGCTTGGAAATAGAATGGCCCTTTGTTCAATCCCAGTGCAAAAAAAAAAAAAAAAATTAAAAGAAGCTTTTTTTGGATTTGTAATTTTTTTTTCCTCCCCGTGGTGGCTGGGGATGAAGTCCAGGTACTTGCACATGCTACACAAACACTTTATCACTGAGTTAAACCCCTAGCCCTCTTTCAGCTTGTTGAGTGGAGAAAAGCAGACTCTTTCAGCTTTAACTGAAAAATTGCTTTTGTAACATTTCAGTTTATTTTCTTTTTTTTTTTTGCGGTACTGGGGATTGAACTCAGGGGCATTCTATCTCTGAGCTACACCCCCAGCCCTAGTTGCAGAGTGCCTCACTAGGTAGCTGAGGCTGGCCGCGAACCCGGATCCTCTGGTCTCAGCCTCCCGAATGCTGGGATTATAAGCGTGCGCCACCACGCCCGGTTACATTTCAGTTTATTTTCAAGTGCCTTAACTATTACATACATCCAGTAAGGGCAATATTTATTACAGTACTGTGGTATATGTGTTATTAAACACTACCCTGTGGACTTAAGATACGCATTCATTAACAAAGTTCTTAACTGCCTTTGAAATGAGAATGGGATATAGACATTAAAATAGAATTCCTATTTCTTTGTTTGAAGAGAGCAGTTGCAAAGGCTAGTCATGGTATATTCCCCCTTTTAGTAAATTTGCTTGTAAACTGAGACCTATTTATAACTTTTTTTTTTTTATAAAAGGAATGGAACCCAGGGTCATTTTACCTTTGTGCTACACCTCCAGCTCTATTTTATTTTGTATTTTGATTATGGGCTTGCTAATTTGCAAAGGCTAGCCAAGAACCTGTGATCCTCTCCCTATCTCGGCCTCCTCAGTAGTTGGCTTACAGGCATGCACCACTGTGCTCAGCTTAGTTACTACTTTTCTACCCATATACCCAGTCATCTGTAAAACAGCTAAAAAGCAGGATGTGAGAATGAATTTTTATATACTTTATTGCTGGTTTAATCTATTAGGCATTTGTAGATCACTTTATTCATCAATATTTTCCCCTTTCACCTTCTTTTATCTCCATTATTCTCTGGGAAGCAAAGTAAAAGTGAAATTTTCTAAACTTTTTGACAGGTTATTTTCAGAGTTGAGACGAAGTATCTCTATGTTTGGTAAGGTACTTGTTTATACCTATAGTAGCAATTTGCTCTCAAATAGTAATTGAAAATTAACCTAGCCATTCAAGTTTAGTATACTTAGGTTCAAATACAAGAATTCTTTAAAAAATAATAACTGGCCAGGCATAGTGGTGCACACTTGTAATCCCAGTACTTGGGAGGCTGAGACAGTATTGCGGGTTCACAGCCAGCCTCAGCTACTTAGTGAGGCCCTCTACAACTTGGTGAGATCCTCTTTAAAAAATAAAGAATAAAATATAGGGCTGGGGTTGTAGATCAGAGGTAGAATGCACCTGGGTTCAATCCCTAGCACCACAAAAAAAAGTAATAATGAAATGAGAAAGAAGCATTACATTGTATTTGCACTTCATTTTGGTGACTATAAAGTTTTGCCATTGCACTGAGATTATAAAACTACTTTGTGTTAGTGAAGTACCTTGTGGGAATTCTTTCTTTAAAAAAATGATTGGGATTTTAAGTATTTATCATACTTTATGAAGCAGTGTACGTATGTGTGTTGATTGGAATATGATGTCTACTTTCCTGGTTTTTTTTTTTTGAAGGAAAATGCAGTGAAATAATGTGCTTGTTGCTGTCTCACAAATTTAGTAGAGTGGTAGACACAGAGTTGGAAGAGAACTTTAAACCAGAGGTTAGCAAGTCCACCACCTCTGGCTCCATCTGCCCCCTGCCTCTTCCTGGAAATAAGATGTGACTGAGACAGCCACACTGAGCTCACTGTGTGCTGTCTGCACTACCGTGGTGGTGGTACACACGACCCGGCATGTTTATTATCTGGTCCTGGACAGAAACATGTGTGATCCTTTTCTAGATACCTAATTCCTACTTCCAAGGACACTCTTATTTGGGGAATGGAATGATAGGTGAAGAGGAACCTGCTTTCAGGGTTATTTCCTTTAGTTGAAGGCACATAAATAAAAGGAAGAAAGCAAAACTGTATTGTTATGGTCTCACCAAGAGTCTAAAAAACATTTTTAAGTATGTATATAATTTGCCAGTTGTGCCAAACTCATAGTCTCATTTCTATTAGTGATTCACAGTTACAGATTCTAAAATGTTAACCTAATTTATAGAGTACTGTTTTAAAAAAATTTCCTTCTAATTATATGATTTTCATTTCAAGTGATGGTAAGGTACATATATGCTCACTGTTCATATTATCTCAAAGTGGAATGGATTCAGGATGTTCTCACATTTAATGGGAGCACAGTAGATACAGGCTAGTGCTTTGAAAATCAGTCTTGAAAATGGATAGGTAAAGCTTTAAGATAGTAGATTCTGATTGACCAGTGAAAGATTCATGGGAGAGGACACACTGTTATTGTTTATTAGAATAACAATTCAGCAATGGACCAATCAGTATTTCCTTTTTATGAATTTGGTATTTTAAGATTACAATTTATTTCTAAGATATATTTGAAAACTTTCCAATGGATTCTCTTGAGTCTTAATAGGCACAACCAGAGGCAGTATAGTTCTGTGGTTAAGAGTATCAGAGGGCTCCTAGTCACAGCTTTACCACTTTCTAGTAGTGCAACTTTGGCAGAATACCTTACCCTTTTAATCTCTAGTTTTCTTATCTCTTAATAGAGAAGGGCCTAAGATAATAGTATCAACCTAACATAATTTTTATGGTTTTACATGGGATTATGCATATAATCAGTACTGAACAAGGTAAATAGAAAGCAGACTTTAAGTATTATCTGCTGCTATGGAGATTAACAGATTAAAAATGGGATTTCTTGGACTTGAGAGAGTGATTTATAGATAGGAAGGGAAAAGGAAGAGTATGGGATGATATGCTTTTAACTTGCTTGACTTAGAAAGTTGTTTTTTTTTGTCTTTGAGAGATCTATGTGGAAAACCAAATAGAAATATTCAGGAGCAGCAGGAACACAGGAGATCCAGGCTAGAAGATTCAGCTTAGAAGTCATTGTATGGAAAAGGAATATAACCTTGTATGTATATAGCTTATGAAAACTGAATCTTTAACTTTTAAAGCAAATAAAAGAGCAATTAATAATTGAGACAGAGGAGCTACCTGAAAGGACTGTAGTGTGTGTGTGTGTGTGGGGGGGGTGTCTTTTAAGGCAAGAAATGATTATTCCATTGAAAGACAGAAACGTAAAGCAAAAGTGGGAATCAAAGCCCTCTTGTAGATTTGCCAAGATTAACTGATATGGTCTGAATGTGTCTGTTCCCTTCCTTCCCCAAACTGATACTTAGAAACCTAATTCCCAGTGGGTGATATTAAGAGGTGGTGCCTTTGGGATATGATTATGTCATAGGAGTACTGCCCTCATAATGGGATTAGGGCTCTTATAAAAAGGCCCAAAGGAGTTTATTTGTTTGCCATCTCAGTCATGTAAGGATACAGCTAGAAGGTGCCTCTATGAATTGGAGAGATTTCACCAAACACTGAATTTGGTGGTGCCTTGACCTCAGATTTCCCAGCCTCCAGAACTGTGCTCAGTAAATTTGTTTATAAATTATTCAGTCTAAGGTTTTTTGTTATAGCAACTCCAATAGATGAAAACAATGACCTTGACAAAAGATACTGGGATTGGAGTAATTGCAATGCATTGAGAAATGATAGGATTTGAAAAATTGAATATACTTAATGTACATTAATCTTTCCAAAAGCTTAATGATTAAAAACAATGATGGGAGCCAGGCGTGATGGCGCACACTTGTAATCCTAGCATTTGGGAGGCTGAAACCGGAGGATCTGGGTTCTCGGCCAGCCTCAGCTACCTAGTGAGGCACTCCACAACTTAGTGAGACCCTGTTTCAAAATAAAAAATAAAAAAATAGGGCTGGAGTTATAGCTCGGAGGTAGACTTCCCCTGCGTTCAATCCCCAATATCGCAAAAAAAAAGATGGGATATGGGTGTGGTGATGCATGCCTGTAATCCCAGTACTTGTGAGTCTGAGACAGGAGGATCACATATTTGAGACAATTCTCAGCAACTTAGGTAAAACCCTATTTAAAAAAATTAAAAAAAAATGTTGGGAGTGTAGCGCTGAGGTAGGATACCTCTGGATTCAATCCCTAAGTACCAGTAAACAAATAAGTAAATACATATATACATATATACATACACATACATACAATGACGGTCTGTTTTCTGAATATAAAGTACTGCCACTGAAGTCTATACTTCAGTTATGTTGTATTTTCCTATTGTAATGAATTTGTTGAGATGTCTGTTTCTCTAAATTGCAAGCTTCTTAATAGCAAAGACTTTTTCTTAGACATTTTAGATCTGTAAGTGCCTTGTAGAGTATCTGGTAGGCACATAACAAAAGATGAATTAGGGATGAAAAGTAATAATGTGCTTTTTTGTAAGAAACTTAGAATCGTTGGGGTGATGCATACATATGTCTGTAAAACAAGTTCTCTTCTGTGTTTCAGTTACACTTTTTTTTCATATACTCCAAACTTACAAAGCCTATTTATGACTAAAAACTTCATAGTATAGTTATTTTCTGTGCTTTATCTATAGTTTTCATGTGGCTGATTCCTTTATTAGCAGGTAGAGGCTGGTAGAGGGCATCTTGGTTTGAATATCTTGGCATAATCTTCAGTATGTCTCCACATGATACTACCTGATTAGCAAATGAAATTGAATGTAGTGTGCATGACAATCTACATAGCATTTTTTACTTTCATTTCTGACTCCTATTGATTGTTAATAGGTGAGGTCCCTTAATACAGCAGAAGATATTAGAATTTTCTTTGTTGATTTTGCCAGATAATAGCAGGCTTTCAGAAAACACCAAATTCTCTAATTTTAAGTGAAAAATCATTTAATTTCTTGTGTTTTCATGTCAAAGTAGTAATCTGGTCTGAATGAAGCTTTTCTTAGCAGGCAAAGGATAACAGATCTACATATTTTAATTTTACAGTCATCTGAGCAAAAGTATCCTGTTTCCAAATGCATGCAGTTTTCTGCTTACAGAAAAGTCAGCTGTTCTCATTAACTGCTACATACTGTAATGTATTTTCTTCATTCACATACTAAGTTGTTTCTTTTGTAATAGTATATGTAGTAGCGGAGTTGAAAATGTTTATATAATAAGAATATCTGCTGAATAAGCCATAGTAAAATAATTTTTATGACTTTGGTCTCAAACTTAGCTCTCTTTGAAATAAATAAATAATAATAAATTGTTTGATTAAGCCTTTAAAACTTACATTACAAGCCAGGCATGGTAATTGGGAGGCTGAGACAGGAGGCTCACAGGTTTGAGGCCAGCTTTGGCAACTTAGTAAGATATTCAGCAACCTAGTGAGACCCTGTTTCAAAACAAAAAATAAGAATTGGGCTAGGAGTGTAGGTTGGAGGTAGAATGCTCTTGGGTTCAATTCCTGGTACCATAAAAAAACAACCAACCAACTTGTATTACAGAAACTTAAGTTATTAAGTTTTGGGGGCATATATTTTAGGTTCTCTTTTGGTTTCTGCATCAAATTTTGGTGATTGGTGCCCTGTCTCTGAAGTTGTTTCAAGAAAATTTTATGTTGGTAACTAGGCCTAATTTTTTTCTGGATTTTGAGGAGAATCGGAAGATTGAATATGACAAAATAGAAAACCATATTGCAGATATTTGTGGAACTTTTCTTTGTCAGAACAGCCACATGAGTTACTAGACATTGACTAGGTTTTGTCATTCTTATCATGCCTTCTCACAAATGGTATCTACACTGTGGTATTTTCAGGATAAATAACTTCTTTGGCTTCATCCCTTCCTTGACAAGATATCTTGACATTTAAAAAATTTTAATTTGGCATCTCATTTTGGGGAGTGTTAAATAAGCTAAGAGTTGCCCAAACTTTATTTTTGTTGTGATTTTTTTTTCCTAGCGTACCCTAGTTTTCTTTATTTTGAAACCGAGTCTCACTAAGTTGCGGAGTGCCTCACTAGATAGCTGAGGCTGGCGCGGAACCAGCCTCCGGAATGCTGGGATTATAAGCGTGGGCCACCACGCACATAGCCTAGTTTTGAGGGCAACAAATGATAACAATGTTAATGAGCACTCTTATATGGTAATTGTAACAGTTTTATATTATTGAAAACTGAAACTAATGATCTACTGTTATGTTTGCTTTTGACTAAATACTAGTTTATCATTACAATCTGATTTAAAAATGGATTCTGAAAAGACATTTTCAATTTTGTACCCAGTTGTATTTCCTTTTGCATTTACTATAAATGCGGTGTCTTGGCAATCTCATCTGCTGTTATTGTTTCAGCTACTACTTATAAGCTGAAAATACCCACTTCCTATCTCTAACCTATATACCTTCTTTTGTAGCTTCAGATCTGTATCACACACAGATGTTAGAAGGTCTAGCTAAAATATTTAAGTTACCTTGTCTTGCATACTTAAAATTTTCTAGAAGGTACCTCACCAGGTTAAATCCAAGTCCTTCAACAGCATTTAAAACCCTGTATTTCTCAGGTAAAACTTTTCTAAGTTAATATTTTGTTATTTTCACTTACACTTAGTGCTCCCACTTTTTCTCACTTTATCAGTCCTTATCCCTAGTAATATATAGATGTTACTGAAAAGAAATGACTACTTTGTTTCCTCCTGGGCATTGGAGCTTTGCTGCAAATTATGCCAGTTGAGATATTTTTAAAATCATGCTATCTAAATATAGCAGGTTTTCCATGGTTGCTTTCAGAGTTTATTCTTTTGTTATCTGCATCTCTGCCTTTCAGGAAGTAATCACATTTTTTTTTTTTTTCCAGAGTTAACACTTAGCTAGTTCGTTCTGATTTGCTAACCTTATAAGCAGGAAAGGGACAGATGAGAAAGCTCAGGCATAGGAACTATGTATAGCATGTCCAAGATTATAGACATAAGTAGTAGTCATGCCACATCCTGAACTGAGATATTTGACTCTGGGGTCTGTGCTTTACGCTACTATTACTACATTGCCTTTCCATGCATAAGATTCTTGTCCAAGCATCATTGCTTCTGTGTTCCTTTTCAGACCTTTCTTCATCTCTCAGGAAAAACTGCTTCTGTGCTTGAATCTCTACTGATCCATAGAATAGCACTTAGGACTTGATACTGTATTTACACTTTTGCTTCTCAAAGACAGGAATGCTGTGTCTTTGTTTTATCCTTCTGTTGCCAGTGATTGTCACATACTTACTTAGTTATCAGGGGAACAAGTAAAGGAATGCATAAGTCGCCAGATTTTAAGGGTGCAGGAAGACTTTGAAGTCAGTAACTAAATTTTTATTTTTGGAGAATCAGATAATTTTATATTTTGGTGTAAACAGTGTTACAGTTGATGGTTAACAATGCCTTACTTTATTTTCTTAAAGTGACCAATTTTTGTGATAAAAATAAAGTCCAGAAGTTCTAATCTCTTCTTTGGCTGTTTGAAATTTAAATGTTTATTTAAAGAACAGATAGTGGGAAACTCTGAATTTAGAGTTTCTTATGTTATTGCAGCAGAGTAAATAAGTAATTTGTGTATTCTTACTGTTTTCACAAATAAGATTGGTCTTTTTTCTGATAACTGGTTTTTAGATGGAATCATGTAATGTTTTAGCTAAAGAACAATGATAGGAAACTCATACAGTATTGTTTTTTAGCTTACTGGGAGAAGCAGTCCCAAATTAGCATTCCTTTACTTTTGTATAATAAAATAAGGGACCATAGGCAAATATTAATTATTACCAACATCTTCCTTTTATTTGCTGGTTGGTACACAGGTGGTTTTTTTTTTTTTTTTTAAATAAGTGAATGATTATATTTAATTAAAGAGCTTTAATGAAGAAGAATATTTCTAATAAAAGTACTTACTACTTTACAGTGTTTAAAAATAACTTGTTGGGATGTCTACATAACATCATTTCTCTATGAGCATTAAGAATTTGAATTGAAATTTATAGGGTTAATTTTGTTGATGTCCCTTATTTTAAGGGTTCTGATGACTGCCTTGTGAAAATCTGGGCAACAGATGATGGAAGATTATTAGCTACTTTAAGAGGACATGCTGCTGAAATATCAGACATGGCTGTAAACTATGAGAATACCATGATAGCAGCTGGAAGTTGTGATAAAATGATCCGAGTTTGGTGTCTTCGAACCTGTGCACCTTTGGCTGTTCTTCAGGGTCACAGTGCATCCATTACATCACTACAGGTAATCGTTTTAATTCCTATTAAGAACTTTTTGACTATAAATTTTTAAGAAACTCACTTCACTCAAATACTTGCGCTTTTTAAAATAAATTACATGGACTTTGAATAACATGTTAGTCATCAATCCTGGTCTTGGTTAGGTATTTTTTAACTTATTGTTAGTTGATAGTATGGTAAAAGTGGATTTCATTTTTTGAACTGTATCATTCTTCCTATAAAGATTTTTTCCCCCCCCCCTGTGATTGTTTTTCAGTTCTCACCATTATGCAGTGGCTCAAAGAGATATCTATCTTCTACTGGGGCAGATGGCACCATTTGTTTTTGGCTCTGGGATGCTGGAACCCTTAAAATAAAGTCAGTTGATATTTTACTTCATAAAATAAGTGTGTTTAATGGTTGAAATTGCAAAAAAACAGTTCTTTGTGTAAATAATAGTAATTCTTTTTGGCTCTTCACTGATCTCTTTAATTTTTATACTAGCCCCTTTTTTCATGCATCAAAGAAAATTTTCTTATGTTAACATTTTTGTTTTTGTTTTTGTCCTAGCTCTAATTCTTTCCTTCGAAACATACCTTTTTAATTACCATTTCTATCTATGTGCTGTATAGGTTTTGTCACAGGAGCTCCTTTTGGTGCTGAAACCATAATCTTAGAGTTGTTAATGCAATTACTTAGATTGATTTTAATGATTTATGTTACTCAATCTGTAGACAAAAGATTTTATTGTAAGTCTGGAAATTGGAAAACAATATTTCATTAAACTATATCAGGGTAGGTAGATCCACACACTCCGTATTAGCATTTCACATTTCTGTTTTCATCTATGTTAAAATTCTGGTTTTCAAAACCAGTTGGCTGGATAGTTATCTTTTCATTAAGGATCCTAAGGTAAGGAAAGGTTAAATGACCATAGTTAAAACAATTTTTTAAAAAATGTCAAGGCCAGGACTGTAGCATTTCTTTGCTCTTTGGTCCTGTGCTTTATATACCAATCCCTTAAATGTCGTGAGGTAAGGAAGGGCTTGTATTTACCCCAGAGGCTATCTTTGAACAGGGAACTAGTGTATCCAGTAATTCCATAGTGTTTAAAATGGCCCTTTCTACCATTCTCAGGGCAGAAAGTCGTTCAAATTAGAAGATACATCTTAATAATTATCTGTTTATAAATAGTCACCCCAAGTTGATTTATTTAATAAAATAATTTATGTTTTTGTTATTTTTTTTTTTATTTTTTTATTTTTTTTTTTTTTTTGCGGTACTGGGGATTGAACTCAGGGGCGTTCTACCTCCGAGCTACACCCCCAGCCCTATTTTTTATTCTTTATTTTGAAACCGAGTCTCACTAAGTTGCGGAGTGCCTCACTAGGTAGCCAAGGCTGGCCGCGAACCCGGATCCTCCGGTCTCAGCCTCCCGAATGCTGGGATTACAAGCGTGCGCCACCACGCCCGGCTGTTTTTGTTATTTTAAACAGTAGTGTTTACATAATTATTTCCAGTGTGTATGAGTATTTCTGTACAGTGGTTCTTATGGCCAGGCATTAAGAGCATGGCAACTTGAGTAACATAATAAAAGCATGTATTTGAAGAAAAGTGTAATGAAAAACACATTTTTTAGCCAGGCATGGTGCGCCAGACCTGTAATTTCCAGTACTTGGGAGGCTGAGACATGAGAATCACAGATTTGAGGCTAGTCTCGGCAACTTATTAAGACCCTGTTTCAAAATAAAGAGGGCTAGGGGTGTAACTGGGAGGTAGAATGCCCCTGGATTCTGTCTCCAGTACAAAAAAATAAATAAATAAAACCACATTACTTGGACAAAGTAAGTTGATTTCACCTAATTGCATTCCTAATATTTAATGGCCCATTTAGATAAAAGTTGAAATATTTTAGAGATCTGTATTGACAATAGCAATAGTTATTTTCCTTTGAATATTTTTACCTCCTTTTAGGTATAGTTGCCCTTTGTTTATTCCTGTCTTGTTTTAGAAGAGAATTTTCAAATTTGGATAGGAACAGAACATGTTTTATAAAATAACTCATCTTGCTTGTGCTTTTTGAGGATTACATTGCTAAGTACAGGACTATTTTATGGTGTCGATTCTTTAGAAGTGAATTTTCTCATACAAGTGATTTTTTTTCCCTCAGAACCTTTATATAGAATCACATAGAACTCACTATCTGAACAGTGTTTTCACATGATTGTATTTTTTAGACATACTTAGAGAAATGTATATAATGTTCTGCTGCTGAGTTCTTGTGTTTTCTTCATAGGCATTTCCTTTAATTTTATTAGCTGCTTTATATTCTGTTTAGTTCCATACTTATAGTGATATTCCTGTTTTTGAAAATAAAATTTTTTTCTAGTTATTTATAAGTAATGTGCTTTTCTATTTGCTATTATATAATTATCCCTTTACAAATTTTAAGCCAGAATCAGGTATAAAAATAAGAGTAATTAATTTCTCCTTAGATATAGACTTTGGGGCACCTGTTTTTCTTGCTTTATTTACGCATGGTTGATAACTGCCAAAAATTTCTAGGATATAGATTGTTACTGCATTTATATCAGGTGTTAAAAATCAAAGACAAAAATTGTTTTTAGCTGTAATTTTTTTTAATAACCTGCTGGCAAAATGACTTCTGAAACTCTTCTGTCAGTGTTAATTGAAAGAGTCAATTCAGCTTTGAAACTTAAATCTATTGAAACATTCACTTTTACATAGGATTTCTGTTTCAGTTAGCATCCCCACCATTGTGATCCAACACCTGACACAAAAAACGTAGAAGGACAAAGATTGATTGACTTATAGGTCTGGAGATTTTCAGTCCATGTTAGATGGACTTCTAAGCAGGGGCCCACAATACAGGTCCTTAGAGTATGATGGCAGGAAGTAGACAGAGAAGTAGAGGGCTTGTGTCAGCTCCTGGAGGCAGGGGAGAGGGACAAGTTGGAAGATACAACAGCCTGACCTGGAAACCTCGTCCTGGGCCACACCCCTGGGGATCCCTCAGCAACCAAGTCCTGCCACCAACCTTGTCTACTGCATGAGATCTGGGAATATTTTACACCAAAACCTTAACAGCTTATGGGTGTTCTTCCACCAATAAAGATGTTGCTTCTTAGATGGGTAATTCCAGTGAATGCGTAGCAGAAATGAGCTCAAGGGATCTCTGAATAGAAGAAAGTTGTTTGAGAATATTTAGACTGAGTGTAAGGAGAATAGAATCCTAAAGTAAGCAGATGATGATAATCACTAAATTTTATTATGCCCTTAGTCTGCTTATCTAGTACTAAGTACACTTGTTATATTAGTCCTTATCAGAGCCTGTGAATATCAAGAAAGTATGACGTCAATTTAAAATAATTTATTTAAGTAAATGTCACTTTAGAATAACTTACTTACATGTTTATTGATTTTTAAAATTGTCAGGAAATGCTTTTGGGTGCATTCTGTATCAGTAAGAAAAACTATCTTCAGTGTTCTGAATATATATTGGGTAGATCCAGAAGTATTTTATATGTACATTTTTTTTCCTTAAATGATCACAAAACTGAAAAAGATCTAAATTTAATGCTATGGGTTGTGAAAGTTACATAGTGCACTTAGGCTTAAAGCCCTAATTATTTTTACATTTTCTCCCCTAGTATTCTGAGAAAAACTAGGTCAAAATGTACACAGTAAGTAGGGTTTCAAATATAATCAAATATACAGAGCATTATATACACATTGCTATATATATTAGAGCTATTGTCATGACTAAAATCTGTAATGTAATTTTCTCATTAATATTATTGAATGTAACAATCTAATGTCACTATTAATGCAAATATACCATAGTTCACTATTTTGAATGAATTTTATAGTTCATATGAGAGTTGGCCTTTATGTTTTTATAAGGATAAGAATAAGATTCTTGTTTTTTTTTTTTTTTTTCTTTTTAAGCAATTTTTATCACATTAGAAGGTAAATGGGGAGAACCTTTACAATATTGTTTTTTGTGTGTGGTGTGGTAGTGGGGATGGAACCCAAGAGCATTCTACCTCCCAGCTACACCCCCAACCCTCTTTTATTATTTTTAAATTTAAAACAGGGTCTCACTAAGTTGCTGAGGCTGGCTTCGAACCTACAATCCTCCTGTGTCAGCCTCCCAAGTACTGGGATTACAGGCATGCACCACCAGGCCAGCCTCCTTTACAATATCTGACACTGAAAAAGTGTAGTTATTGATGGTATACATAAGCCACAGCGTCCCCACCTATTTTGCTATCGTGTTCAAGTTTATAAACAACTTATTTTCTCATGTATTTTGTGTTGCTAATCTGCATTCATATTCTCAGTATGAAATACTAAGGAGACTTGTTAAATTTGAAGTGAATGTAACTAATAACTACATGTCTACATGACACTTTGTGATTGCTCCATAAGCAGAGTGTTGTGTAACCAGGAATGCCTATAAAACCTATTTAGAATTTCTACAGGATCTGCTGATCATGGCATATAATAATTTTGAAGTCGTTTTTAGGAAGAGAGCCATCTGTTGCTTATTTAATTTTGTCCTTCTGTGACTATTTCTTGAAACAGTTTATTTCTGGTGTTCCTGGTCCTTTTAAGATATTTTTAATTGTACTGGATGTGTTGGCATATACCTGAAATCCCAGGGATTTGGGAGGTTGAGGCAGGAAGGATAGCAAGTGTGAGGACAGGCTGGACAGTTTAGCAAAACCTTGCCTCAAAACAAAATTAAAAACCTGTGGATGTAGCTCAGTGATAGAGCACCCCTGGATTCAATTCCCACTACTGAAAGAAAGAAAAAAAACATATTTTTGTTCATTTTCTGTGTTACAGTCCGAGACCTGCAAAATTTACAGAGCGCCCTCGACCTGGAGTTCAAATGATTTGTTCTTCTTTTAGTGCTGGTAAGATTGTTTCCTCTTTACTTTCTACTTAAAGTTGGGCATTAGAAAACCTTTAGAAGAATACATAAAATTTTGAGAAATATTTACTGTATTCTTATACATATGCCAGAGCTAAGAAGAAAATAAGATTGACTTATATGGCACATGACTAATATTTTTCTCTAAGATGAGTGTAATACTGTAATAGGACAAAATAAGTACTTTCAGAATTAACTTGATAAAGACTGAATCTTTAAATTGTTGTCTTATTGTAAATAAGGCATTTTAAATCTGGTTTATGTTTTCATGGATTTTAGAGGTGTTCCATAGATAAGTAAAATAAATTTGATATTTATACATGTTTGTTTATTTAGCTCCAGATTATTATTTACTCTGTAAAATGTAACTATATAGCGCTGGGTATGGTGGAGCTATTCATAATCATTATTGTAAGGAACTGAGACAGGAGGATCACAAGTTCAAGGCCAGCCTGGGCCATTTAGTGAGCCCTTGTTTCAAAATAATAAGGGTTGGGAATGGCATGCGTGAGGCCCTCAGTTCAATCCCTAGTACTGAAAGAGAAAAACAAGCAAAAGCTGTATATAGCATTACTAATATATGTTTTAGGTTTCTGCAGCAGTATTTTGAATGAGTGTTAGGGTTTTTTTATAATCTGGATATTTGCAGTAGATTGAAATGTGAATATATGCAGTATATAATGTTCTTAATACTTGTTTCTTCCACTTTTATTTTAGGTTTTACTGTATTTATTTCATAATTGTGGGTAGTTGTATTACCTGAAATATAAGGGAATACTAAAACAAGTGAATCTGGTTTTGCTTTTATAATATCCAAACATCTTCATTTTCATTGCTGCTACCTTACAGACAGTATTCTTTGTATTAACACAAATAGGCATTATACAAATATTGTATTGTAAATTTATGCTTTTCTTTCAAAGATAATTTGATATTTTTATGGGTTTAGTGAGTAGATCATTTAGCCTAAAGTACAACTATTTCATCATATATAAGGACTTTACACTGCTTTTAAGAAGGGAATAAATTTCATATACAAATAACTGTTAATGCTAAGTAGAATGTATGTGCTACAAGATAAAATCTTAGGTGGGCTGGAGCAGAGCAGACATATTTGATTGCAAAGCTCTCTTTTTCTTTCATCGTGTGTGTGTGTGTGTGTGTGTGTGTGTGTGTGTGTGTGTGTGTGTGTGTGTTATTAGGTATTGAACCCAGGGATGTTCTGATTTTGAGCTACACCCCCACACTTATTTTAATTTTATTTTGAAACAGGGTCTTGCTAGATTGTGAGTCTTACTACTTGCTGAGGTGGTCTTCCAACCTGTCAATTCTCCTGTCTCAGTCCCCCAAGTACTGGATTACAGGCCTGTGCCACAATGCCCAGCAGATTGCAAAGCTTTTAAAGAAAGTTACTGGGGGTGTTAGACCTTAAAAGTTTGATAGGATTTTTGACAGATGGGACATTGCACCACGGAAAGATATCAGGGTCAGATTTAATAGTATGTTTTCGAGTGAAGATGACTGATAGTTTTAACGTGGTAAGATTATGTAATCACTTAGTAAAATTTTTTTCTAGAGCAAAGCTTTACTTCTATAAATATTGAAAAATTCATCTAAGTCAGCCTCCCTCCTAGTGAGATTTCTTTAAATTGTTTATAATTTAATTATTTAGTACATATTGTATGTTGCTTAGATTTTACTTAATTTTTAGAGATTTTAAAGTTGTGTTACTTATAAATGTTTGCCGTTACTCTTCATAGGGGGAATGTTTCTGGCCACAGGAAGTACAGATCATATTATTAGAGTTTATTTTTTTGGATCAGGTCAGCCAGAGAAAATATCAGAATTGGAGTTTCATACTGTAAGTATTGGTGAAAAGAATTAGATGAGTATAATTATTATAAAATTATACATAATTATTATATATTATATAATTATATGTATTATATATAATTATTATAAAAACTATCATAAAATGAGTAACAGTTTATATTCAGCTCTTGCTTTTTTGTTTATCTGTTTACTTATAGGACAAAGTTGACAGTATCCAGTTTTCAAACAATAGTAACAGGTAAAATATTTGTATTTGTCTAATTGCTACCTTAAAATTATGAAATAAAGAAAATTTCAGTAGTCAAATTTTAAGTTGTATAGGAATTAATTGCCTAAAATAAAGATCTTTACCAGTAATACTGAAAAGTGGATATAGCCTTTATGTGCATGTAAACATGTGGTTATGTCTTATTTTTAAAAATGCTTTTATTTAGGGAGCTTTAAAAATATAATCTACCCTTTCCTGTATGTCTGAAAGTGTAGAGAAGCTTTTGGTAGAGATTGGAAATGCAGCAGAGTGTAGTATTTGAAACAGACCTATTTAAAGTTTTCCCATGTTCTTTTTTTTTTTTTTTTTTTAATTGTACTAGCAATGATTGAACCCAGGGGACATTCTACCTCTGAGCTCCACTTCCAGCCTAATTTTTTATTCTTTATTTTGAAAGAAGGAAGTTGCATAGAGCCTCACAAGTAGCTGAAGCTGGCCATGAACCTGCTATCTCAGCCTCCCAAGTACTGGCATGACAAGTGTGCACCACCACACCCAGCTTCCCATGTTTTTGTTTTAAAGGGAAATGAAGCTACTTCTTGGTACCTTGAATAGAACAGAGCAAATTCTTCAATATCTAAAAGAAAATTAATATTTTTTTTCATTGGAAAACATCAATTCTATTTTTAGGGTAGCCTTGAATCACATTGACTTTTTGTTTTGGTTTTGGTTTTGTTTTTTTGCAGTGCTGGGGATAGAACCCTGATCCTAGTCATACTAAGCAAGTCCTTTACCACTGAGATGCATCCCCAGTCTTTCAATGTTATTTCTGAGACTTACCCATGAACATTAAAATGTTGTATATAACAATGTAAAAGCCCATTACGTTTCAGAAGTTCTGAGATTTATAGAGACAGAGTAATTTCTGTTATACTGTCTGAAATGCTGTGTAAATAAAGACTATATACAAAATTTTGCTACACTTTGATACGGCATATGCGATTTTTCTATGGAATTGTATTCCTTTTATTACAGGTTTGTAAGTGGTAGTCGTGATGGTACAGCACGTATTTGGCAATTTAAACGAAGAGAATGGAAGAGCATTTTGTTGGATATGGCTACTCGTCCAGCAGGGTAAGAAATCAAACTTGAACTATATTATAGATTATTTAATATGTATCCTGTTGCAGATTGGAGTGTTTCTCTTCTCTAAAACCTTAAGCCATGTTAAAAAGATTACTTTTCTGCAATAAAAGAGGTTCTATTGGAGATGAACAGTATTTTTATGAAATATTTCATTACCATATATGAGAAGACATGCTGAATTAATAATTTTTTAGTTCAGTAGGTTTTGTTTTTTTTTCTTTTTTTTGTCTTGTCGGTACTGGGGCTTGAACTCAGGGGCGTTCTACCTCCGAGCTGTACCCCCAGCCCTATTTTTTATTCTTTATTTTGAAACTGAGTCTCACTAAGTTGCGAAGTTCCTCAATAGGTAGCTGAGGCTAGCCCTGAACCTGGATCCTCCGGTCTCAGCCTCCCGAATGCTGGTATTACAAGCATGTGCCACCACACCCGGCTCTAGTTCAGTTTTTATTTTGAGGATCTTAATAGTACTCTAAGAATTGTGAGGCTGAGATAGAATTGTAGGTTGGAGGCCAGCCTTAGTAACTTGGCGAGACCCTGTTGCAAAGTAAGCAGTAAAAAGGCATGAGAGTCTAGCTTGAAGATAGAATGCCCATGGATTCAATCCCCAGAACCAGGAAAAAGTATTTTAAAAATATAAAACTGGGCGTGGTGGTGCACGCCTGTAATCCCAGCATTTGGGAGGCTGAGACCGGAGGATCCGGTTTCTCGGCCAGCCTCAGCTACCTAGTGAGGCACTCTGCAACTTAGTGAGACCCTGTTTCAAAATAAAGAATAAAAAATAGGACTGGGTGTGTAGCTCTGAGATAGAATGCCCCTGGGTTCAATCCCTAGTGCCGCAATAAATAAATAAATAAATAAAAATATAAAAAGTGTAAAAGTTTTCACATTTTTTCAGAAAGCAGAACATACTATAATGTTTTGTCTATCCCATAGGAATAATATTTTCTACCCAGTGACTACCTCAACATAAATTGTATTACATGTTATAACTTATTTGGGTGTTTTTTTCTCTATTAGTGTTTGTGTATAGTTGTATCAGATGGTAGAAAACAGAGTCAGGAGGGTATGATAATAGTAGTAAAAGGTAGAGAGTGAGCAATGGGCACAGGATTTCTGGATCCAGATAGATTTATAGAATTGATTTTTACCCAAGGTCATCTGTTCTTAATAGTTTATAAATAGCAAAATCTTGGAAATCCTGAATTTCCCATTGGTTTTTACCATCATTCTTTGTTGATTTAAACTATTCTTAATTACCAAGAAGTGATAGTTACCTATGTTAATAAATATACATTATAAGAAAATACATTTTGGTTTTTGTTATTTGCCATATTTTTATAAAGTCAGTCTAAATAATTACTGCCTCCACTTTTAGCCAAAGTCTTCAAGGAATAGAAGATAAAATTACAAAAATGAAAGTAACTATGGTAGCTTGGGATCGACATGACAATACAGTTATAACTGCAGTTAATAACATGACTCTGAAAGTTTGGAATTCTTACACTGGTCAGCTTATTCATGTCCTGATGGTGAGCAAAAACACTTTTTCTTTTGGGGGGGTAGGGGAATAATTGAAGCCAACTGTAGAATGTAATGTTTCATTAAGGAACAAAATATTTTATGTTTGCTAAAATCTCCTAGGGTAAAAGGGCTTTATGGGTAATTAGGAATAAGTTAAAAATTCAAATAAACAGGTTTGGTTTGGGAAATACATGGAGATTCTTATATTTTGGTGTGTAGGGAGATGTATTAATAGTATTCTGTTTCACTAAATGATAGCAATGTTGTAGCCAATGCTATTAGCTCTGTTTCATTATTTATACATAGATGAATTTGAAAACATTTACTGGTTTAATAATTCTTAAAACTCAGTTTCTAGAAATGTTCCTTGTGTGTTGATTAAGCTATGATTTTTCTTTCTTTTTTTTTTTTTTTGATATTTATAATCCTTTGTCACTGTATTTCAGGGTCATGAAGATGAGGTATTTGTTCTTGAACCACATCCATTTGATCCTAGAGTTCTCTTTTCTGCTGGTCATGATGGAAATGTGATAGTGTGGGATTTAGCAAGAGGAGTCAAAATTCGATCATATTTCAATATGGTAATTATCAATCTTTTGTTTTATACTTTCTAAAGATTTTGAGGACTTATTGAAAAGACAAAGGTACTCTGCATATCACAAAGGAAATCCATTTAAAAATTGGTTCATATGTTATTTGACTTTAAATTTCCATCAGTAAAGAATTACTTATTCTAATCCAGCCACTATGGTGCAGGCCTGTAATCCCAGAATTTGGAAGGCTAAGATAGGAGTATCCCAAGTTCAAAGCCAATGAACCATAATTCAATGAGATCTGATTTCAAAATGAAAAAAATTTTAAAAAGGTTGTAGCTCAGTTTGATGCCCCTGGGTTCAATCCTCAGTACTATAAATAAGTAAATAGATGCTAAACTTAAATAATAATTAATTATGCATATTACAACCCCAGTAGAATTGTGATAGCTGGTTTAATTTTATTAGTTTTAGCCGTGAAACCTTGACCAGAAATTTATAATTATGAAGTATACTATTGAGAAGGAAAAATGTTTGAAAAATCATGTCAATAAATTATTAATAAATACTTATATTGTATTAATGTACTTTATAGCATTCTTCTTACAGAAACAGAATTTGATTAAAATACACTTGGCTATTGATCCAGTTGTAATATAGTAGTTTTTATTGGGGCTTATTCCCTCTTCTCTCCACATTTTATTTCTTATGTTCTTATTTTGCTTAGAATTTTAATTGCAGTAGTTTAATGTTACTTACAGCTTACCAAACAATGTTATCTCCTCCTTTCTTAATCACTATATGAAATCTAAAGGGTTCATTGAATATTGCAGTTTATATAGTCGCATTTTTTAAAAATCTAGTTCCTATATATTAAGGATGCCTTTCAACAAAGGAAAGAAATACCTGTCTCACTGTTTGGATATGTTTAGTTTTTTTTAAATTATAGAAACCTTTAATAATGATAAAAAAAAAAAAACTTTACTAATAAAAGTAAAATAACACAACTAATAATGTCAGAATTATTTAGCAAGATTATTTCACAATAAGTCATAAGTCATTTGTGAAATATGGTTTGTGAAAAAATTACATGAAAGTGATACTATGCTTGATTGATAAAGTAACTACCATGTAGTAAGTAAACAGGCAAAAACTTTGGTTGTCCTGGTTATGGTCATAAGATAAGGATTATATAATTTTCATTTTGCAAGAAAGATAGTATTAGCCGGGCATGGTGGCTCACACTTGTAACCCCAGTACTTGGGAGGCTGAGACAGGAGGATTGCAGGTTTGTGCCAGGCTCAGCTACTTAGTGAGACCCTCCGCAACTTAGTGAGACCTTGTTTTAAAATAAAGAATAAAAAAATAAGGCTGGATGTGTAGTACGGAGGTAGAATGGCCCTGGGTTTGGTCTCCGGTATCCCCCAACCCCCCCAAAAAAGACAGTATTGACTGTTCTTAGTGACGGATGGATTTCCTTTGTGATTGTATAGAGGAGATGTTTTTTAAAAGCCAATTCATAAATTTGGTAAAGAATTTTTTCTTTTCTCCTTTACTATCCTTATGTTTCTGGTTTGCTCCTTTTGTAACATTTCTGTTGAATAAGGAAATTAGTCATTTCTCAGTTCACCTTTATATCTTCAAAGGAAAACAGTTACAGGCTATACTTATATTAGTGGCTTTATTTAGTAATTCCATTATTGTACTGATAGAGTGTGTGGAGGAAAAGTTTTCTCTCCACACTGAATACTGCTTCACCTTTCACTTATAAAGGTGAAATTACCCTTGTCAGGTAAGTTGGTTGTACTAATACTTAACATTTCAACAGATATAAAAATTGTAGCAAGCCGGGCGTGGCGGCGCACGCTTGTAATCCCAGCATTTGGGAGGCTGAGACCGGAGGATCCGGGTTCGAGGCCAGCCTCAGCAACCTAGTGAGGCATTCCGCAACTTAGTGAGACCCTGTTTCAAAATAAAGAATAGAGCCGGGCGTGGTGGCGCACGCTTGTAATCCCAGCATTTGGGAGGCTGAGACTGGAGGATCCGGGTTCACGGCCAGCCTCAGCTACCTAGTGAGGCCCTCCGCAACTTAGTGAGACTCGGTTTCAAAATAAAGAATAAAAAATAGGGCTGGGGGTATAGCTCGGAGGTAGAATGCCCCTGAGTTCAACCCCCAGTACTGCAAAAAATAAAATAAAGAATAAAAAATAGGGCTGGGATATAGCTCGGAGGTAGAATGCCCTTGAATTCAATCCCAAGTACTGCAAAAAAAAAAAAAATAAATAAAAATAAATGTAGCACCTTGAGATTTAAGTAATTTGCTCTTAGACCCTTAGAAATCTAATAAGAAGTTAGCCATAATATATTATATGCTATTTGAAAATAGATAAGTGATTACTTATCTGTCTTAAAAATTATTGATTGTTTACTTAATTTTAGATGAGGAAATTTTCCTCCTCTAAATTTCTCTATAGAAAATAGAGATAGAGAAACCTCTAAAGGGCAGTAGAAATGAACTTATGTACTAAGTAGAATTAGATAGTACCCACAAATCTTCAACTATGAGAAAAAACAAAAAGAATTAAAAAAAAAATCCTGCATTTAAAAACAGAAAATGAGCCAGGCGTGGTGGCACACACGCTTGTAATCCTAGCATTTGCGAGGCGGAGACCAGAGGATCCAGGTTCCCAGCCAGCCTCAGCTACCTAGTGAGGCCTTCTGCAACTTAGTGAGACCCTGTTTCAAAATAAAGAATAAAAAATAGGGCTGGGGGGATAGCTCGGAGGTAGAATGCCCCTGAGTTCAATATCCCCAGTATGGCAAAAAAAAAAAAAAGAACAGAAAATGAGCTACCTTCATCTCATTGAAATAAAGATATTCCCTTTAATTTTTTGAATGATTTTTAATGGTTTCCAAAACACTTCCACATACATTACTTCTTATGGGTCTCCTGAAAGTTTGAATAATTGATACAGATTTTTAAGTTCTTGGTTTAGTGAATGGAGAAAAACTGCACAGTACAGCAATGAAGTGCTTTGCCCAGGTTTACCTAGGTCACATAAGTTATTGTATGGGCATTTGGTGCTTAATTCTATGTTTTTTGTTAGTTGCTAATGTATTCTTAATGCTAAACCTAGTCATGATTGGTTTTCTGAGCTTTTTTCAATGTCATTGCATAGCTAACTTCCAAATATGTTCACAGTTAGTGATATGTTGGGGAAAGTGTAATGATATTAATTGGGAGTAGATTATTTTTTTCATGTCTTATGTTATCTAAGTGCCCTAATTCTTTTTGCTCTTTACTCTTTTTCATTTCATTGCTCGTTTTATCTATGGGCAGATGGAGGAAGATAGATACTTTGCTATTAAGAAAATAAAAACAATTTGAGGGAGGAATAGGAACTTATGTTCTCACTGTCCATTATCATGAATGTTGAGCTTTGGCTACAGAAACAGTTATTTGGCTTTGTGTAAGTAATCAATACATTTTTTAGTTACTTTTAAAAACCATAGAACTATAATTGAGTCTAAATTCAATCCCTGATGTGAAATTGTACTTGTAATGACAAATTCAACTTAGTGAATATTTTTTTGAGCGCCCTATAGAGAGGGTGTAATCATTCTGCCCTGGATTTAAGGATGTATTTTTTTGTAGAATACTCTGTTTAGTTGAACAATTCTTAAAGAATATTTCAAGGGATTTTTTAAAATTGAAGCTTATAAAATGAATAAGTTAATTCATCATTAAGCCTACATTCAGAAAATAAGGGATGTAAATTATACCTTAAAAGAACAAAAAAATTTTATACAAATTTTTAAAGTATTTTATCAAGTATAATTTGAGAATCTGTTTTAAAAGTGATCCCTATTTTTAAGTAATTTTTCATTTGTGATTTATAACATCTTTGTGAAAGATAATAAAATTCATGTAATAAATAAATATGGATTCTAGATTAATCAATATTTCACATACTTATTGCCTATTAGGAAACTAAAATTCTGTTTTTGAAATCTTAGAAATAGTCAAAAAAACCTCTATTATTAAGACTTTGAAATGAAAAATTGAATTTTTAAGTGCCATTTTAAAATATAGTAATAATGTTTCATTATGCTTATAGTCATTCAGGTAAACTTTTTTTTTCTTTATCAAGCCATGACTTATACCTGATATTTAGCTTTTTTTGTGCTTAAACAGTTTTCTAATTTACTTTATTTCAAAATCTTACAAATGGATTCTCAACTTGCTAATGGCTTTCTTCAGAAAAGCTTATGGGATCATAGTCCTTATTTTTATTGTTAACTTTCCTCTTACTAGAGGATCTGAATGATGAAAGCAATTGGGAAGTGGGTTTGTTTTTATTACTTATAAGACATTAATATATGACAAATGAGATGATGATTGAAAAGAGGCTACCACGGGTCATGAAATTTAATAGACAATTCATGTTTCTTGGATCCTCCTTTCCTCCGTTGCCTCATCTTTAAAAACAATCTTGAACTTTATAAAAAGCATTTTTAAGAAAGCCTTTCTCCTTTCTGTCGCTCTGTCTCTTTCACTGAACCAAGAAAAGAAGCTAAAGATAATGTTTTAGAGAAAACAGAAAATTTTATTCCTTTTTAAAAAATCACCTAAATTCTAGGCCTCAAGTTTTTATTTAAATTCCTTAAAAACCAACATCAGTTATTTATTCATGTTTCAACTGAATGATCCTTATATAACTTCATCGGTCAGGGAAAAGTAATAAATATTGGGATATTTTATTGAAGCACATACTGTATATTAAGAATATTCCAAATCATTTGCATATACCCAAACAAGCTCATAATTTTTGTTTGTCATTGGCAAGAAGTTAAACCTTAGCTTTGTTTTGATGAAAATTATTCTAAGCTGTAAAGATTCTAAACTCCAATTAAATGCCAAAAGGCAGATAATTATTCTCAGAAATAACTTGAAAAGTATGTATAACCTATCTGGATTGAATTTGACAGCC
The DNA here is from genome assembly GCA_004027655.1 of Graphiurus murinus. Lineage (NCBI taxonomy): Eukaryota > Metazoa > Chordata > Mammalia > Rodentia > Gliridae > Graphiurus > Graphiurus murinus. The sequence continues at coordinate 28,890 of PVLC010007818.1, read as the reverse complement.
TCGTATTGTTTTTATTCTCTGAAAGAAGTAGGCAGATTTAGAAGTTTACTAAAACCTTAAATGTTCCTAAATACAAAGTTGTTTTCGGTCTCCCTCCCCATTATATGATCAAACAGTACAACTAAGATTTAATAACAAGATTAATTAAGTGAATGTTAATTTGAAGAGACATTTATGTTATTACTAGTCTGTTTGAATATTAGATAGTAAGTAAAGGTGTTTGCAGTGGAATTTGTAGACCCCATGTTAGTAGCTTTTTCTCACATCTCTGGCACTTTTGCTTTATCTCTCTTGCTCTGTTTCTTTTCTCTGAAGTCCTAGCTATATCTGACTCTCCATATCTTTCTATTTTTGTCATGTTATTCAAAGCTGTACTTTGTTACCTGCTCTCTGGTTTTGATTTTAATTAAAGAATATAATATGTCTCTTATTAGAAAGTGATTTTACTGAATTTGATTTTTGCTTTATTTTTGTTGTTTCCTGGGTAAATTCCAAATAACAATTTTTATTTAATTAAAGTTTTCCTTATTTTTATAATTGTTCTCTTAACTTTTCTTTTACTTAAGAGATGTAAAAAAATGTTCCAGTGTCCACTAATCCAGAACAATATATTTCTCCTTGCAACGGTCCAAATGAGCAGAGGCTGCCAATCTACCACTCAGAATTTTCTGCACATGCATACTTCTTCTGACATAAACATGTTCTCAGTGTGACCTGTACTTTAGTTTCAAACAATTGTGGCCATATGTATCTAGGAAATGAAGAAAAAGCTCAAAATAGGTATAGCTCATACTGTGTTATCACTTATGAATCAAGATTTCAAGCCTTTTTCTTAACTATCAACATCTGATAAGATAATCAGATGTCATATATCTACATTTTGTGTATTAAAAGGATTCTCTTAATGCTTCTAGTCTTGGTTTCATCTTCTCTGGGTAAGGAATTCACTTTAGTCTTCTGATCATAAAGTTTGTTTTTGTCACTTTCCTTCTAGTTTCTGGAGTTTTAGGATTCTATTATCTTTATCTTGGTCCCAAAAATGTGTCTTAGGATTTGTTGCCATAAATGTTTGTCTCTCCAGCTGTATTTTGTTAGATGAACTTTATGTAGTAATTATGTAGTAATTCTTAGGCTTACTCCATAACTTGCTATCACAAGAGTGACATTGACAGTTTTATAAGGGAAAGTATATGAAATAGAATGTATATGTTCAGATGAAGTCATTTTGATTAACAAATATTTGAGGGTGTTTTGTTGTTGTTTTTGTGTTAAGCACAAAAAGACCAGAAAGAAAAGAAGAAGCATGGCTGCTTTTAGTCATTTTACTGTTAAGTTGGAGAGATAAGACATATTTGAAAAGATTATGATAGTTTCAAATGGTAGCCTGATAAATGAGAATGGACAGTTCCTGTATCTAAAAATGTAGGGATCAGTTCAGGATGGATGGTCAGAGAAAGGTTGGTTGAAGAGAAAGAATTGGAACTGTCTTTAAAGTAAATAGGTATTGAGTCAATAAGAAAAAGAATGATTTTTATAAAAGAAATGTAAACATCAAGGTAAATGTTAAGATATCTTCATGAAATAGAGGAAACAGATTTTGGAAATAATGGATAAGATAAGAAACATAATTTGAGGTGGATTATCAGTGGCCTCAAGTGATCTTGTAAGGATAAAAAACAGTGAACATTGGAGTGGTTGTAGCAAATTACAGAATAATCTAGATGCTAAGAGAACAATAGTTTGGTTGCTAATAGTGTTTCAGGTGTTAGATTCAGGGCAGGCATCAGTAAAGGCTGAAAAATTATATGGGTAGTTGAAATAATTCTATAACAGGATAATTCTCCTAAGATAGCCCATATTTTTAATTTACAAGTTTTGTGTTGAAGTCCATAAGAAATACACACTTCTCGTATTCATATCTATCTTTCTGTCTATATCTCTATATTTTTCATGAATGAAATAAGATTTTACAATTTTAGTTTAGTACTTCATTTCCACATTTGTTGAGTTTTTCCTTCACATCTAATAGTAGGATATTTAGAACTGGGTAGGACTTTAATGATCATCTAAATGTTTTCTATTCTTCCACAGACAGATGATTTGCCCAGTACTATTGGAGATTTCTTTGGTCTCAGACTTCACTCCTTTGTGTCCTTTAATTATCCATCTTTCTACTTCACAAAAAACTATAAAGTATATTCTTCCTTAAATATTTAATAGTTATATCTTACTATAGCAATATAGTAAGTCCTAGCATAAGCTATATACAATATTAAATTTTATGTTGACTCATTCTCTTATTAGGCAGTACATTTAATTTTAGGCCCATATAGATATTTACTTTCCTTTGATTTTTTTTAATGTAAGCTTCGTTGTTTTCTACTTATACATGTATATGTAGTGCCTTAATTATCAAATTTTTCCTTTGAGAATTCTTACTTACAATGACTAGTTTAAAAAGGGGAAATCCTTTTCAGAAAGGAATATTTGATTTTCTTTTCTGGTTGGATTTTTTTTTTTAAAGATATATAGGAAAAGCAAAATATTCTACTTTGCATCATCAACTGTTTAGAAAATGTTGCCTGCATTCTATAAATACGGATGTTTATTATCTGAGGAGGCATTAATAAAGGTTAACTTGTTTTTCTCAATATGGTTATGGATACCTTTTCTAACTGGTTCATGAGTAGATTATTTAATGACTATTTAATAAACAGTGGTTAGTTCAAATAATGTGCTTTTTTTTCTGATACAGTTGAAATGTTCTTTCATTTTTTCCATATAAAAGTCACTGGCGATAAATAAGTGACTTACACTAAGAAAATGTACTAAGAAAATGCCGTATTCAAAATGCCCAGTGATCTTAAATATGCTTGTTATTTTTCTTGGCTTTTTTTAAATAGCTTTGTAAGTTCCAACTCTTTCCAGATTTCTTTAAGAAATCTACTAACTATAAATGTGGCAGCCTTGATTGATAGAATGAATATAGAGTTGAAGTTGATTCATTCAAAAGAAGAAGAAAAAAAAAAAGCAAGATAGCTAAGCATCTTAGAAAGGATACCATACTTATGTAAATCAGATTTCCATTAACATTGCTGAGTTGGACTATATTCAGATCTCTTTATACAATTCTTTACTTAAAACTAGAAACTTAGACTTGTAATAGTATTAAAATTCTGGAAGCATTTTTTAGAATGAATTTACAGAGTAGTTGATTTTTTGTTTTTTTTATCTTTGAAATTTTGAGTGGACTAAGATAAATAAATCTTTGAACAACACATAGCTAAGACAATTTCAATTCTTTAATTTTGAATTTTTGATGTAAAAATCTATTTAGAGGTAAGTTTTTCTTGTGATTATTTATAACAGTTATTGTAACATTATTAGTCTAGAAAACCACTGATTATTCAAAATTTCAATCCTGACATTTCACCTGTAGTCTTTGATTATTGGCAAATGTCTTATTTGGCTACTAAAGCCCTGACATTAATAATATATAGTTCTAGTTTTTCTTTTTTTTGAATTGTTCTAAAGTAGTCTTATAATCAGTTACCTTCCTCTGCTCTCTTACCATCCTCCACCTTTCTTCATACTGAAGAATAATCTTATTTCATTTATGGTTCATTTTATTTCTCTTATAGTATGTTTTTGTGTATATTAGGCATTAGAACAAGTTTACTTACTTTCTTTAGTATGGTTACATTTTAAGGAGAGTTATTCTTTCTTTTCCATATACCATCCAAAACAGCTCTAATAAGTACCATTGTGAGCATTTCTTTTTCAGTGAGCCTAAAGAAAAGTTAGTTGTCTTTTTGAGGCACTTCAGCTTGTAGTGTTATATTAACTTCTTAGGCAGAGCCCTTCCTTTCATAATGATATTTTCTCTTTTGGCCAAAGTACAAATATTCCTTTAGAAACCAACTGTTCTTCCTCTGATTTTTAACTCACTTCTGTATTTGGTGAACTGAGCATTCATCCTTATGCCAGATTTTTTATACTAAAGAAAGAAAATTACCACTTTTCTCTTTCTGAGAATATCCTAGGATATTACTAATAATACTCAATTCGTTCTAGATCAGTGGATACCGGAACAGAAAGGAGGTATTTCTTACCTGATAATGTGTGCGTGTTCCGATTCTGCTAATCCAGAAATCCAGTCACATTTGTTGAAAATCATCCTTATTTGTTAGGGAGTCAACTCCCTATTTTAGTTGTTTCTGAAATTCAGTCCCTAGATGTGCTTTAGATAGGGTAGAACTTTTACCTCTTTCAGAGCACTGCTAAAGAAGTTTTCAACTGGAACATAGTCTGAAGAAGCACTGAGAGCAAAAAATTCAGAGTGGTGATTGGCCACCTCTGTTTGATTGACAGGTTGCAGGGAGAAACCCATTCGTTCTGGATTAATGGAACTGGAAAACAGAAAACAATTATCAGGTAAAAAAAACCTTTTCTTTAATCTTTGAAATTCACCATTTAAAAGATGAGTCAGACCACCAGGGAATTTATTACCAAAACGAATAAATTTTATAAGCATTGATCTCACTACTTCCAAGAGTTACCAAAAAATTGCTGTAGTTGCCACATGTTGTCAGCCTTTGCACAAAGGGCATGAATGGGTGGAAATAGATGGAATGTATCGCTCAATTACTGGGTTAAAATGTGAAGCAAAATTGTGTGGGTGGGTGGGATTGATGTTCTTTTATTTGCTGAATTGTGTTTGGTTTATGAATAAGTAGAGTTCTTTGTTTTTTCAAGCTGTTAATCTGGCACTTTTCTTGAACATTCACAAATTTCATTATTGTACTCTGCTTGTGTGTTTAATCTTCACTTCATTAGGATGTATACTTACACATCTTTTGTCATAAAAGTCTAGTAATAATAATAACCGGTTATAATATTTTAGTGGGAATTTTCTTATTGTTGGTTAAATATATTTCAGATTGAAGGCCAAGGACATGGTGCAGTATTTGACTGCAAATGTTCTCCTGATGGTCAGCATTTTGCGTGCACAGACTCTCATGGACATCTTTTAATTTTTGGCTTTGGGTCCAGTAGCAAATATGACAAGGTAGAGTATGATAAATCTATATCATCTCATTATTTTTAAAAATATATGGGTATTTAGGAGTTTTATTATTTTTTAAATGGATAAGAATCAACATTTTTAAAATTAGTATAAAGCTTGAGGAATCTTTTTTTTTTTTTTTTTTTTTTTTTTTTTTTTTTGTGGTAATGGGGATTAAACTCAGGGGCATTCTACCTCCGAACTATACCCCCAGCCCTATTTTTTATTCTTTATTTTGAAACTGAGTCTCACTAAGTTGCGGAGGGCCTCACTAGGTAGCTGAGGCTGGCCACGAACCCGGATCCTCCGGTCTCAGCCTCCCAAATGCTGGGATTACAAGCATGGGCCACCACGCCCGGCTACATAATAACTTTTTACTTGTTAGAGCAAACTAGATTTGAGTTCTTCACTTAGGATTTGTATGCTTGAGGTGAATGATATTGTCCTGGAGGGCTCTTTGAAATTATGTAAAATGTTGTATTTATATCTTTGACTAATCATGAAAATTTTAGAGAAAATGTTTACTACACTCTCACAAAATCTTGTCATTGGTTTTTTATATTAATATTATATAAACACTGGAGGTGTAACTCAGTATTAGACTGTTAGCTTACCATGCACTGGACTCTGGGTTCAATCTCTGGCATCCTAAGTAAACAAACAAAACTGCTTATTAAATGCCTAAGTATATAAGATAAAGTATGATAGCCCTGTGAAAGAAAAAGCACCATTGAATGGTTTTTGCCTAGTTTTGATGTTTACCACTAAGTTTTATATTGAATAATGGTAGTTTTTTGTTTTTGTTTTTTTACATATTCAATCTCTTCCTGTTCCTGAGAAAACTTAAAGCAGCAGGTTTTCTGATCCTAAAATTTAATGTAGAAAATACAAAGATTTGTTTACAATTAATTCAAGAATGCCCCCACCACCACCACTAGGGAATCATACCCTGTGCCTTGTATATTGAATGTTAAGCAAGCACTCTATCACTGAATTGTATACTCAGCCCAAGAAAATTTTGTTAAATTATTGCTTAGTACTATAATTTGTATTCTTTTTTTTCATAAGAAATGTGGTAGACTTTATAATGATAAATACAAATTTTTATTTTTCCAGTCTTTTATGGACTTTTCTTTTTACAGATAGCAGATCAGATGTTCTTTCATAGTGATTATCGGCCTCTCATCCGTGATGCCAATAATTTTGTATTAGATGAACAAACTCAGCAGGCACCTCATCTCATGCCTCCCCCTTTTTTGGTTGATGTTGATGGTAACCCTCATCCATCAAGATATCAAAGATTAGTTCCTGGTCGTGAAAACTGCAGGGAAGAGCAACTCATCCCTCAGATGGGAGTAACTTCCTCAGGTAGGAGTTTTATTTATAGACAAATTTTGTTTTTTACCACTGAGATAAAACTGATTTCACTTATTTTTGAGGACGAAAAGTAAAAATAGTGCTTTATACTTTTCTAAAGTTCTTGGAATAATGCTTAAAAATGACAGGATAACTAAAGAAAACATTGGAAATATAAAGCAATAATTTTGGTTATATCCATTTGTAACCTCTGAGGACTAATAGACTTTTCCTATATTTGATGTGAGATGAGTCAATTAATTTATTTTATTCATTCAGTTATATTTAGTGAGACTCTTCTCTGTCCCTGACCTACTAAGAAATGGGTATTCATTAAGAAATTAAACATGGTTTATGCTGTCATGGGCTAGCTTAGATTAATAAAGAGTTATAAACAAATATACAGACATTATGATGACTGTTACTAAGGGGAATAATAGTGTGTGACAGAAGCTAAAGTAGATTGCCTATACACATTGAAAACTATTTTAAGAAATGATCAACTTTTAAAGGTTTACAAGAAGTAAGATATGGATGAAAAGTGTTGAGCATTTCAGTGAAATAATGGAGTATGAAAGTCAAATAAGGCCAAGAATTGAATGGGAATTTAAAAGGTCTACAGACTTCTTTCCTTATTTGACCAGTACAGCACTGATATATATTGACTGAAAATAAGAAGCTCTGTAAAGATGATTAAACCAGTTTTGTCATTATGAATTATATTTTAAACTAGAAAAGTGTTCTTAGAAATATTTTAGATTTTAGACTCTGGCATAGTGGGAAAAAATCTCAAGTAGATTTTGAGATGAGTGAATAATTAATTTATATTTTGTAAGCAGCATAGAAAAATCAATCTCATTGCAATGTAGCAAACCCATCTCAATTTTAGTGAAGGATTTTGTGGGAAATTGCAGTGAAGATGGACATACTGGATAGAAAGGGCTGTTCTTGGAATTAGACATGTCCATTAAGAATGGAGGGTGTAAAGAAAAAATAAAAATGACCAGTAAATATATGAAAAAATGTTCAATATCATTAGCAGTCAGAGAAATGCAAATCAAAACTACACTGAGTTTCCATGTAACTCCAGTTAGAATGGCAGGCATTAATAATAGAAACAAACTGGCACACTGTAATCTCAGTACTCCGGAGGCTGCGACCACAGAGGCTACAACCAGGGGATTGCAGGTTGGAGGCCAGCCTCATCAACATAGCAAAACCTTGTTTCAATATTAAAAATAAAAAATAAGTTGAGGGTTTAGCTCAGAGGTAGAATGCCCCTGGATTTAATCTCTAATGTCAACAACAACAAAAAGAATACAAGCAATAATAGATGATAGCAAGGATGTGGGGAAATAGGGACTCCTCTACACTGATGGGATTATAAATTAGTTCGACCACAGTGGAGATTCCTTAAAAGAATAGGAATGATACCACCTATGACCCAGCTAAAGTCAGAATACTATAGTGATACATGTGTATCTATGTTTAATAACAACACACTTCACAGTAGCCAAATTATGGGACCAAAATATACCGGTATGTATTAAGGAATGAATAAAGAAAATGTGGTATAAACATGCAGCAGAATTTTACTCAGCCATAAAGAACAAAATTATGTAATTTGCAGAAACTAGAAAATATTGTGCTGTGTGAGACCAGTCAGTCTCAGTTAAGGGTCATAAGTTTTTTTCTCAAGTGTGGATGCTAAAGAAGAAATAGGAAACAAAAGGGGACTTCAGAAAAATGAGAAAGAACAATAAAATAATGGGGAGGGAGTTGGGGGAAAAAAGGCTTGATGAACCAAACAGTTCAAATAATGCTATGTCTGTATACGAAGGTATCACTTCCAGTCTCACTAAAATGTACTGGGAGTGGGGTAGGGAGTGGATGGGGTATGCAAAATAACACCAAGTAAGTGCTATATTTTTGTGTCACTTTGACCCTCACTGTGATGTATACTTACAATGCACTAATAAAAGTATATTTTTTTTAAATGGTGGATAAAGAATCACATTAGAGGAATTGCCTTGCTGCCGCTTACAGAAATTAATATAGACTTGAATATCTGAAGTATGTGTAACTAATGTGGCTCAGCACATGAATACTAAATGAATTCAAAGAATGGAAGAACTAGTATTCCAGTAGTCTAAGCATGTATTTAGATTAGAGAAGTCTCAGTGTTAGAGAAGTACTGGTTATAGGACCAAAATTAAGAGGACTGTCTTCCATTTCTGGAAGTGGAACTGGGAAGAATCAGATTGTGTGAAGGTCTCAAATAGGTTTCTAGGCTGAATTTTCAGGAACAGGAAAATAAGGAAAGGACTCATTAAAGCACCAGTGCTCTTTAATTATTATAAAAATTAATTTTTTGCTCCATTTAACAGTTTATAAAGAGATTCCATAGATAATATTTATCTATGGTATTTTGATCCATAAAGTTGAGAAAATGAAGATTTAACAATACTGTGTCAAAATCACAGAGACTACCCTACCCCTGCTTCTAGGTTTATTGTTCTTTGTTTCACACTAAGCTGCTCTTAGAATATACATTGTATGTGAGCTCAAAAATGAAATAGAAACCTGTTTTTAGTGCTGGGTCACAAGAGAATCTTTAGCAATAATTATGGATTCATAGTGAGTTACAAATTTTTTCAGTGTTCTGATAACACATAATTCAGAGTAAAAATCATTTCTGACATTATTGTAGACTTCTTAAGTACAAAAATAGAACAAAAGAAAAATCCTTTTTGGAAAAACTTTAGCTTCATTATGAACCATGTTTCTTTTGTAAATCTAGATCTCTAATAAATTTATACTGAAAAATCCCAGAGTTAGATAAAAATAGATGTTGGCTATTATAATAATAAATCGATTTGAATGAGATTTTTCTTAGATTGACCTGGACAACACACTTTAAATGTGCCATCTCGTTGTAAACTTGATCTATGCCAAATTACTCGTCAGTATTCAAATATGACATGTTTCCCAACAGCAAATCAGGAAAGCATATATGGCTGTTTCAGTTTTACCTGTTTGCTTTTACAACATTCTATCCTTGAATTGTAGCTTTCTCTTATAAAATGAAATAATATGTTCTTAATACATGTAGTTTTCTTTCGTTGTACCTTTCTTGCCACTACTTCAGAGTATTCTTAGTCTTTTCCCAATTTAAGCCCACTCTAACCTTCTGACATAATCAAATCTCCTCTTATATACTCTCACACTCAATATTAATTCCTTTCTCCATTCTTATGGCAGTATTTGTGTGTGTGTGTGTGTGTATGTGTGTGTGTGGGTGCGCGCGTGTGCGCGCGCACGTGTGGTATGGCGAGTTGAAACCAGGGACATTCTACTTCTGAGCTACACCCCCAGCCTTGTCTTATTCTGTATTTCAAAATAGGGTCTCACTAAGTTGCGGAGTGCCTTACAAGTTGCTGAGGTTTGCTGCGAACCTGTGATTCTCCTGTCTCGCCTTCCAAGTACTGGGATTATAAGCATGCACCACTATGCCTGGCATCTTATAGCAGTATTTTTCATGTATCATATATCTTTATTCATTCGGCAAAATTGAGCATTTTATGTCTAGCATTGTACTAGAATTAGAGAATATTAAGATAAATAAGACAGTCCATGCTTTTGAGGAACTATTAGCCTTTATGTTATATATTGAACTAAGATATGTATAGATTGATATAGAATTGAAAGAGAGTAGCACGTAAATCCTATCAGAGGTAGTTTGGAAGGGTTTCCCAGAGGAAATATGGATATGCCATATTGGTTGATACTTGAAGGATAAGTTAGAATTTTTCATGTTTATCTTTACAGTAGAAATATTGTGGTCAAAATTTCCAAAGCACGAGGCATTTTCCTTTTAGAAAGGCAGAAGAGTCAAGTCCTGTATGATTGACATGGGTGAGAGCTGATTCTGGAAAAGTAGAATGGATTAAAATATACCAAATTCTTTCACATCTCTGAGTCTTTGGACTTTTTGCCCACTATCTGGAGTATCCTCTTTTTGTCTTTTCACATGGCTAATTCTAGTATCATCTCATTTGCTACCTACTCAAAAACAGCTTTTCTGACTTGTTACTCAACCATAGGCATTACCCATCTCTCTTCCTTTCCCCTTTTATCAACTTCTTTAAAGTCTTTTACAGTCTGCATTTATCTACAGATTTATTGTTTACCTTCACTATCTGAATGTTAGAATCCTGCAAGGCAAGGATGTTGATGTTCCTTATTCACCCTTGTATCCCTAGTACTTGATTTCCTAGCCATAGTAGACAATCAAGAATTTAATAAATGAGGTAGTAAAATTTGTTGGTTTTTTTTTTTTTTTTTTTTTTTTTGAGAAAGTAAGTAATTAAGTTTTTGAAAAAACTATGATGTAAGTGGGAAATTCTTTTTTTGCTACTTTGAGCAGATATTTGGGTTTTTTAAAAATTCTTTAAATTGAAATTAATATATACCTAACCAATTTACCTTAAGGATTATGAGTATCTGAATCGTGGCAACCTTGTAAAAGCTATCAATCACTTTCATCACTATTTTTAATAAATTAATATGGAAGGGTTTTTTTCCTCCCATTATTTATAGTTAATCATTTCAAGTCTTATAACCAAGAACAATTTATGTTTAACTATGGACTCCTAAGTGAGGCTGATGAGAAGAATGGTTTGAATAATGACTCAAATATTCTTCGTATTTTTGTGGTATTGCGTAGGATTGAACCAAGTTTTAAGTCAGCAAGCAAACCAGGAAATCAGTCCACTAGACAGCATGATTCAAAGACTACAACAAGAGCAAGACCTGAGACGTTCGGGTGAAGCAGGTATCAGTAATACCAGCCGTTTAAGTAGAGGTAAGCAACGACTCTATTTTAAGTGAAATAACTAAAAATTTGAAATAATCTAAGACTACAACAGTAGAAAAGTGGTTAAACAAATTATGATGCATAAGGGTGCCAGAATGATTGTTTCCAAAAACAGTATTTAATGACCTAAGAGGTGTTTATAATACAATTTTAAATAATGAATTGATATATATACTTCCAAATTTCCTATAGTAAGCATTAGAAATTAAATTTATTTATTTATTTATTTATTTATTTATTTATTTATTTATTTATTTATTTATTTATTTCAGTGCTGGGGATCTAACCCACAGTCTTGCACATGCTAGACAAGTGATCCACCACTCAGCTATACCCTAGCCTGGAAAAATATTTAAAGGTCTTTTTTTTTCTTTTGCGGTACTGGGGATTGAACCCAGGGGCATTCTACCTCTGAGCTACACCCCAACCCTGTTTTATTTTGAAACAGGGTTTCACTAAGTTTCAGAGGGCCTCAGTAAGTAACTGAGGCTAGCTGCTGCAAACCTGCGATCCTCCTATCTCAGCCTCCCAAGTACTGGGATTACAAGCGTGCACCACCACGTCTGGCTAAAAGTTAATTTATTTAGTAATTTATATAGTACAGTCAAAGTAAAAGCTTATGTTTTTAACAGCTTATCACTGCTACTGTTTTATATTATTAATCTGCAAGAGAAACTAAAACAAATTACTGGGTTGATATTGCTTCTTAAGAAGTTTTCCCAGAAACATTTAACATTCCTTGTAAAGTAAAGGTTTTGTTTACAGTACTTGGGCATAACAGTCCATATTTATGATTCATTGACTCAATAACCGTCTTTTTTTTTTCATTAAACTTTTGCCTATAATTTAGTTCCTGATTCAGTAATTTGTTTTCTACAATGTGAAGTTTCATGTGGGTGATAGTATACTTTCTCACCCCCACTCCCACCCCCATTACAAACTAATGGAAAAGTGTCTCTAAATAGAATTTACCATAATAATTTTTTCACTAAGGCTCTGTGAGTTCTACCTCAGAGGTTCATTCACCACCAAACATAGGACTAAGGCGTAGTGGACAGATTGAAGGTGTACGGCAAATGCACAGCAATGCACCAAGAAGTGAAATAGCCACAGAACGGGATCTTGTAGCATGGAGTCGAAGGGTGGTAGTACCTGAGCTGTCAGCTGGTGTATCCAGGTAAGGGAATTATTAATTAGTGTATAATATATGGGTTTTGTTTTCAATTATTTTCTTCAAAAATTCCTTTTTAGCCTTAAAATTCCTTCTAAACTTATCTGAAAAGTATCTTTAAATAATCATGACTGCATAGAAATACCAAATTTCTAAATATGTTATTTTCTGAATGATTCATGTAAATGGTATGATACAGGACATGGTAAAATGAATGGGGGAAAATATCATAAGTTTGGATTTACCAATTAGTAGATCTTATTGAGTAGCATATTTAAATCTTAAGTTTGTCCTATTTGTATCTTAAAATACATTTCATGTAATTTGTTTGAATTATTTAGAGTTTTTAATGGATTTACTAATCATTCACACCATATTATTCAGAAAAGCATAATGAGAAAACGTTACTTTTTGGCAAATATAGAAATAGTTTACCTATACTAAAGTGATTTTTATATATAAAAGGATACATATGAATTTTTTTTAAATACTGAGGATTGAACCCAGAGGCATTCTACCTCCAAGCTATAGCCCCATCACTATTTTTCATTCTTTATTTTGAAACAGGATATCACTAATTTGCAGAAGGCCTCACTAAGTAGCTGAGGCTGGCCTCAAACCTGTGATCCTCCTGTGTCAGCCTCCCAAGTCCTGGGATTACAAGTGTGTGCCACCATGTGTGGCTTATATATGAGTTTTTAAATATTGATTTGTTATAATCCTATTCTCACAGTTCCATGTTATGGGGAAGCTTTATATTCAGTTCCTTTTGATTCTTTAGTCATGAAATACTCATGAATAAGATTCATGTGAACATAATCCTGACTTCTATACCATAATAAGTATAGAGATCACATATGATTTTGAATTTTGACTAGTCTTAAAATCAAGAGATAACAGTAATTATATAATTATTTTTATAATCTCAATGTTCATGTAGTTTATGCTTTTTGTTGGACAAATGTATACAGAAGATACAAATTTGAGCAATACCTTTTTCTTATCACAAAGATGTCCCTAATAAGAAATTAATTAACTCATAAAATTTCTTTTTGGTACTAGAGATTGAACACAGGGGCCTTCTACCACTGAGTTGCATTCTTAGCCTTTTTTATTTTGAGATGTCTTGCTAAGTTGCCCAGGCTGACTTCAAATTTATAATTCTCCTGCCTCAGCATCCCAAGTCACTTGGATTATAGGCTTGCTTATAATATATTTTTGGTTGTATCCTTACCCACTTTTTAAATTCTAATGTTAAGGTTTGAAGGGCGTGGAGTAACCCGTTCTTTTCAGTGCCATTCTGGACTAATTGAAAAATAATATGGAAAAGAATAAGACATAGAAAATCAGAATATTACTTTTTATTACTGATATAATTATGAAGAATCTCTTTTATTTGCACTACTTTGTGCTTTGTAAAACGAACCCCAAGCACAGTTAGCACTGGGATGCACTATTTTTCCACGTGGGAGATAATCCGGTTTGCTTCTTAAAAGTACAGAGTAAGATGTACACGTTGCACTCAGTGGAATAGGGCAGGGCCATACTAAGTGATTTTTCCCTCTAGAGCATACCAACTGATTGGGCCACTTATCCCTGGAGAAAAATGAGTTAAGACGTATGTTGGCTAGCTGGTGGTTGAGATGATCTGCACATGGAAGTAAACTTGAGTGAAGAGAGTTATTCTTCTTTAAATACTCTTCATCTTTTTATCTCTTTTTCACTATGTTTAATCATTAAGCCTATGCTCAAGCAAGGCTATGACTATCACCTTTTAATGTTATTCTTTCTTTGGCTTCCCTATAGCTTTGTCTATAACATGTAATACTCTTCCTTTGGGAGTCTCTAGGAATACCCACTTCCCCCAGTGGGTAGTTTAAAGTTTGCTTCTAAAAGGATCTGAAATGAGTGAGATGAGTATACTAACTAAAATCCTGTCACATATTCCAACAAAAAGCCAATATAATTAACATATAAAGAACTCTTAAAACTCAGTAAAACAATCCAATCTGAAAATGGGCAAAAGACAGGAACAGACACTTCATCATAGATAGCAAATGAGCACATAAAAAGATATTCAAACTCATTAGCCACTATGGAAATGCAAATTAAAACCATAATGAAATGTCATTACATACTTACCTATCTGAATGGCTAAGTAATAATTAAGTGACAGTACCAAATGTTGGGGAAGATATAGAGAAACTGGATTACTTGTGTATTTTTCCCATAAACATAAATATAAAATGGTATAGCCACTCTAAAAATAATTTAGCACTTTCTTAATAACCTAAGTATTCAATAGCCCAGTGACTCAACAATTGCACTCTTGGGACTTTATCCCAAATAAATGAAAGCTCCTATTCCTATAAGAAAAATGTATAGTAGCTTTATTAGTAATAATCAAAAGCCAGGAAAAATCTTAGAAGTCCTTACCTGGGTGTATGGTTAAACAAACTGTGGTACATCCATATCATGGAAAACTACTCTGCAATTAAAAGGAACAGCCTATTGATGAATCATATCCTATTTAAGGGATTATATTAATAGGGAGAAACCCTTTAAATTTTACATAATCTGTGATAATTCTAACTATGGAATATTTTTGAAGAGTTTTGTAAAAGTTATGGAGAATAGATGAATGGTTGCTGAGATTGGCAGGAGGCAGATGGAGAAAAGAGAAAGATGTGATAATAGAAGGGCATCACAAAGGATTGAAATGTTCTGCCTATTGTCTGGTGATATACAAATATATACCTATGATGAATTTGCTTAGAAATAAAACAAATGAATAGAAGTAAAACTCTGTTGCGCCTCATTTTTAAAAAGATTCCACCTTTCTGTATGGGACAGGGGATTATCAAAACATAGATCCTATATTCACTCAAAAAAAAAAAAAATCTAACCCTAGAGCAGTCACTCTAGGAAAAACTGTGTTCCCAGATTCTAATACTTGATTTGCCAAAGATAGGAACAGTAGTTTCAAGTAGAAAGAAAATTATCTTTCTAGTATTCCAGTCATTTAATGCTAGGATCTTGAGCCAAGGACCTAAGAATTTAAATTCAGAAATCTTTACCACATGTTTCCATTTGGAAAGAAAATATCACAAGCAATATTATTTCCCTAATACCTAACATTGGGGGTGGGGTGGGAAATCAGTTGTAAAATTCTAGATTTTCATATATTGCGTATTATATCCTCTTTCAGTAGGCAAGAAGAATGGAGAACTGCAAAGGGAGAAGAAGAAATAAAAACTTATAGGTCAGAAGAGAAAAGGAAACACTTAACTGTTGCAAAAGAGAATAAAATACTTACTGTCTCAAAGGTAAATATTAATTACTTGAATATTTAATAATTTGCTGCTTAAGTATAATGACCATTTTGAGGCCCCTTTTAAGATTTCAAATGTTTTTATTGTAAAAAGAATAATTAATGAGATAAAATTACTATAATTAATTCCTGATTATCTTTTTGGATAATCTGTTATTTACCATTAAAAAATTTTTAGTCTACATTTCCTGCCTTCTAACATATGTTTTCCCCAGAAGCGAATTTTACTATACTCATTAAATCTAATGAATCGTAATCTATGTAAAAGAGCATTCTTTAGTTCTGCCATTGGTTGTACATTCTAGAACGTGTTTTGTATTTATTAATTATTGTAGATAATCAAGTTAACTAATAGTGCTATAAATGTAAAAATTTTCTCTATTAATAAAGAGGTAGATTGAGCTGGACTTGTAGTCCCAGTACTTGGAAGCCTGAGACCGGAGGAACCGAGTTCAAGGCCAGCCTCAGCTACTTAGTGAGGCCCTCAGCAACTTAGTGAGAGCCTATTTCAAAATAAAGAATAAGAAAAATAGGGCTGGGAGTGTAGCTCACAGGTAGAATGCCCCTGGGTTCAATTCCCAGTACCGCAAAAAGGGGGGGGGGGGGCTTGGTAGGTTGTTCTTATTATTTTTGCCCTTTTTGTTTCTCTATCATCCTACTCTGGCAAAACTTTTGGATCCATCAGATTTCAATTGGTCATACCCTAATCAGAGGAAAAAAACATAAGTGTCAAGGAATCATACCCATTTCTCCTCCCCTTCCCCTATCTTAGCTTAAAAGCTTCAGAGTCTCAGAGTCTAAAGCTGAGGAAACCTATACGAAACTTCTTTTCAGGTCTGAGTTACCAGCTAAGCAATGATCTTAACAAAGAAAGAAAGAAAATAAATAAATAAATAAATAAATAAATAAATAAATAAATAAATAAATAAATAAATAAATAAATAATAGGTTTTCTGGCCCAGTTTACAATGGCTTAAACAAGTTGGTAAATATATTTATTTCTCTAGTAAAAGCCTTGGTGGATGATCCGGACCTAGTATGGCACTCTCAGTGTTAAGGACTGCAGCTTTTTCATTTTTCTCATCCTCCTGGATTTAACTTCATGCCTCAGGATATTACCATCCTTATTTAAGGTTGTGGGATGTAGGATCAAAAAGGAAAATGTAAAGGACACTTATGCTCTGCTAAGAAAGGATCTTTGATATATTGCTCAATAATATTGGGCCAGCAAAATTGTAGTCACATGATCCACAGTTTATCATACAGATTTATCTTACAGAAGTATACTATAGATAAAGCTTTAGAAATGCAAAAAATAGTAATTTTTAATGACATGGATTCAGGTAGGTAGAAATGTTAAATAAAAGAAACAAGAAATATTTGTCTTAGAAATTTGTGACATTATAGTTGAACATTACTTCCTTTTCATCCCTTTACATATTTCTCAAAATTTTTACAAAATTATAAAACCCTTTATTAGTACTTTTAGAGAGAATTTATGTGGAATAAATCTTGTGTCCTTGTATGTGAATATTAATTTCACGTTAAACAGTTAGGATGTAATGACAGGTTCAACATTATTTTCTGTCAGCAATCTAAAGGTAGTGCTTTTTTATTGTATGAAAGTCTAATCTCTATTTCATTGTTTCTTTGAAGAAAACCTTTAGTGTTTTGTGGGTTTTTTTATATTCTCAAGTTTCATTATATGTCAAAGAAAGCTTCTTTTTAAAATTTTAGTTTTGTTTTGAAGCTTTAGGTAATAGCCTCTATTTTATTTTCAGTTCACTCATACACATTTCCATTTATGTGGTCAGCCTGCTTTCTTTCTTCCTCCAAATTTAATGGTGATTCTTTATTTTAAGAATCTCTGGTTCATTCTTTTTTATAATTGTCTGGGTTTTCTATCGCAAAGCACTGTACGTACTTCATGGATATAATGTTCCATTATTCACTTTTTAGATTGCATTATTAATTTTTATTTTTCAGGTGTATATTCTTAGGTTTGTTGAATTTATCTCTGTTGGAGTTTGTCAGTTTTGTGGTGATTATTGGATATGTTCTAATCTGCTACAGAAAACTTCTCAGATTTATCTCCAGCAAAAAAAAAAAAAAAAAAGCTAGCAATTGCCCTAGACTTATAGAGGCAGGATAGTTTCATGGTAACCATTTTGGTTTCCAGTAACAGTTCTGTGGATTTAGTGTCAATACAGAAGAGTTCAGTGCTTAGTCTTTTACTATGAATCTTTAAGTTAGTACCACTTCAGGAAAAATGTTTTTAAATGTGTCAATTTGCAAGTGAATTTCAACATATAATCAGGTGATTTAGCATAATCTGGTGATATAATGTTCAAGTATTTGTTTTGGTATTATAATCTAGTCCATTTCAGTAGTATCTTCTTAAAATGTACAGTATTTTTTATAATCTTAAGATTTTAACTTTTAATCCAAGAAGCCTATTCTTTAGGCATACTGTGAATAAATTTGTTTTTTCCAGAATCATGCTCATGAGCATTTCCTAGATCTTGGGGAATCCAAAAAGCAACAGGCAAATCAACACAATTATCGTACAAGATCTGCACTGGAAGAGACTCCTAGGCCTTTGGAGGAGATAGAAAATGGCACGAGTTCTTCAGATGTAAGATCTCAGCCCTTTTATAAATTTCTGTATCAAATTTATATGATTTTCATCAATTAAAAGTGTAACTTAAAGATATCTTGATTTCGAGTCTTATTGATAGCTTCCATTTACTCGATTGACTTTTAAGCATGGTACATATATTCATAATCTTAAAACCATAAAACAAACCTGTGTGGATTAATTGTTCTCTTTATGTGTAAGTATTCTGAGGTTAAAAAATGTGTAGAATACCCATCTACTTACTGACCAGTAGAACAGAGATTAAATGTGAGTTCCTTTTTAAATGGTACCAAAATGCTCTGGCATAGTACAACTAATCAATAGGTAGTTGAAAATTTTGGTTAGTTTTTAATTTTCATACCAGATTACCACTTTCTCAATATAATTTTTAAAACATTCTGTATATAAAATTCCATAAATATTGTCCCTACTAAATTATACATTGTTTCAGCAAAGGCATTCAGTTTACAATCACAAATCAATCTTATTCAGAACTTAAAACCATTTTCTTTCTACTTCTTTGCCCTCATCACTCTCTTCCCCATAATAAGGTGAGAGATGTGATCATCATAGATATTGACGACTATTCATTTTTGGAGCCAAGTTTGTGTCTTGCCGTTTTAGACATGAATGGGAATGCTCAGAGTACATTATCTATGGGCAGGACAGTATTAATTCACTCTGAGATTATTCTAACCACAATTTAAAACTTCATCTCTCAAGCCAGGCATGTTCGCATGGGTGTGTAGTTCCAGCACTCAGGAGGTTGAGGCAGAAAGATCACTCGAGTCCAGGAGTTTAATGCCAGCCTTGACAACATAATGAGGCCCTGTTACTGTGTTTCTCAGATTGATCTTGATATTCTGGATTCATATATTCTTTGTACCTCAGCCTCTCAAGTAGCTGGGACTGTAGATTTGTACCACTGCACATGGATGCTGATAGTTTGGATAGACACATATAACACAACATCTTTATCATTCTTTTAGAACAGTTGAATAAATTTCCAGAGGGGTACATGGAGAACAGAATATATTGCACAACATATTACTCAGTGGAAAGAACCTTGCCGTTTTTTATTCAAATATTTTCTACCTTCAGTATTTTGTATGTAGGATGTAGAAGTAATTTTATTTCCTATGAGAAAGTAATATATGAAATACAGAAATCATTTGATTAATTTCCATTATATTGAGTAGAGATTAAAATTTGCTTAATAAAATATTACATACTAGATTTTGATCTTTTCATATTTGCTTAGTTTTCAAAATCTGGCAAATAGTCATAAAATTAACATTCTTTAAGACATCAAAATTGGAAAAGTGCCAGGCGTGGTGGCTCACGCTTGTAATCTCAGTACTTGGGAGGCTGAGACAGGAAGATCGCAGGTTTTTGGCCAGCCTTAGCTACTTAGTGAGGCCCTCTGCAACTTAGTGAGACCTTGTTTCAAAATAAAAATAAAAAATAGGACTGCGGGTATAGCTCAGAGGTAGGATGCCCCTGGGTTCCATCCCCAATACCACCAAAAAAAAAAAGTTTTCTTCCAAAAAATTTTATTTAAGTTGCAAAGGAATACATCCTTTTATCCTCTTGAAGAATAATCTAGATGATATGCCCAGCAAATAATGGTGAGCTATTCTTTCAGAAAGTTGTTAAGGCTTTGGACTAAAATGATTTGATTTTCAAATTAAGCATTGTTGCTTTATTAGCTGTGCTGCCTTGAGAAAATTTCTTAACCTTTTTAATCTTCAGTTTCTTTATTGCAATAACACTTCCTTATCACCAACATGGCTTTGTCAAGACTAAATAAGATAATACATACAAAAATATTTAGCCTGGTTTCTGATATAGTAAAAGCTTAATAAATGTGAGGGACTATTGTTGCTGCAACATAATTTGTAAGATTTTTGTCCATAATATTCTCTGACCCACAAATATATACTAAGGAGAAACAGTATTTAGCTCTTTGTTTTTTTTTTTAATCTTCTCCTATTTGAATAAAATAAGGCTAGAGATTGTGTATCCTGTTTTGTATGGTAAAGCTATTCTAATAATAAGTAAAGAATAAATTTGCCTAATTGAAAGATTTTTAAAGCATCTGTAGAAAAGAACACAGTTTTTTAAAAGTCCACAAAATGGAAGTTAATCTCAAATGTTAACTCTTGGATTTGATATCATTCTATTTAGAGGCATGTTATTAGACTTGAAAAATGTTAATCATCTGAGCTGGTTGTAGTGTTGCACACCTGTAATCCCAGTACTTTGGAGGCTCAGACAAGAGGATCATAGGTTTGAAGCTAGCTTCAGCAACTTAGACTCTCAGCAACTTAGCGAGACCCTGTTTCAAAACAAAAAAAAAAATTTAAAGGGCTGGGAGTGTAGCTTGAAGGTAGAAGGTCCCTGGTTTCCATCCCAGTACCACCCCCCTTAAAAAAAAAAAAAAAATCATGTAAGAAATGCTCTGAATCCAGTATTGTAAGTATTACACCTTTATATACATTTATTTTTTACTTTTTTGAATAAAAGCAAAAGCTGTGTTTTGCAACTAATTTAAGTCGAGTTTTAATTTAAATATCCCTATATGGTTGGTATTATAAGATAGCATTGATATTTTCTCTAATCATAGGATGTTATTTTTAAAAATTATACAATAAAATGCCTTCAATGCCCCTTTAGGAAGGTGAAGTGGTTGCTGTCAGTGGTGGAACATCTGAAGAAGAAGAGAGAGCATGGCACAGTGATGGCAGTTCTAGGTAAATGAATGAATTTTTTTTTTTTTTTTTGCAGGGCTGGGGATTGAACTCAGGGGCTTTCTACCTCCGAGCTACACCCCCAGCCCTATTTTTTATTCTTTATTTTGAAACCGAGTCTCACTAAGTTGCAGAGTGCCTCACTAGGTAGCTGAGGCTGGCCGCGAACACGGATCCTCCGGTCTCAGCCTCCCGAATGCTGGGATTACAAGCATGCGCCACCACGCCCGGCTGAATTTTTATTCCTCCAAATGTTACATGAAATCTCTAGAAAACTGCAGATTTGACTCCCCTATTCCTCACTAGCAACAGCATTTCAGAGTATCTTCATGTTCAGAATTTATGGAATTTTCTTTCTGGCATGTCTTCTCTGTTGAAAAGAATTTATTGGAAGTTGCAATTAGATCTGCAAAATGATGCAGTTAAAGTTTCTTTGCCTGCTTGATATTGTGTCTTCTGAATGCTATATTTATAATACTGAGTTATAAACTAGATTCATTACTAGTTATGAGAGAAAAGGTTAAGCATCAAATTATGAACAGATGATATTCCTGTTCCTTATTTTTGTATGCCCCTCTTTAGCTTATTATTATGATCTCCCTTTCCCTTTTGTAAAACAATCTTACAACTATATACTATAATGTATTTTTAAAATCCTTCCTCTTCTAGTGACTACTCCAGTGATTACTCTGACTGGACTGCAGATGCAGGAATTAATTTGCAACCACCAAAGAAAGTTCCTAAGCATAAAACCAAGAAAGCAGAAAGCAGTTCAGATGATGAAGAAGAATCTGAAAAGCAAAAGCAAAAACATATTAAAAAGGAAAGGAAAAAAGTAAATGAAGAAAAAGATGGACCAATATCACCAAAGAAAAAGAAGCCCAAAGAAAGAAAACAAAAGGTTGATTTTTAAAAACTGAATTTAACATTTTTTCCTATGAAAATGACTTAAAGCATACATGTTTAAAATGTAGTTGAACATTTTTGTGAACATTGTTGAGGTATAGTAATAGAAAAAAACAGAAGTAAAAAACATACCAAAACATATTTAGGTTAAACAAGTTTTTAGATATTTAACATGTAAGAATATTTACTTGCAGCATTACCACAGTTCATATATTGAGCATTTAATCTCCGTACATGATTGATGACATTTATTTGTGTAAGAAACATAGTGCTACAGATCAGAGTTTGTCTACTGAATTGCCTTTACATTTAATGATCCTAATTGTTATTGCTAAAAACAGACAAGTAGAATCTAGGGGGAGAACTCTATAGATAAGATGAATGATGAAACTTACAGTTGAACACAAGGCAAATGTTGAAAACAAGTCTGCATTAATTTACATGGTGTGTTGCAAGCTGTAACATTTTAGTACTTAGGTCAGTAATAGTATTGGTTTGTTTACTTCATTCTAAGGATGTGGATAATTTGAGAGAGCAGAGAACATAAGAAACATACAAAGAAGGAAGATCTGTCCGTTCTTATGGAGTTGAAATTCTTTAACCAGGGAATGAAAATTAGCTGTTTAAT
The DNA here is from genome assembly GCA_004027655.1 of Graphiurus murinus. Taxonomy (NCBI): domain Eukaryota; kingdom Metazoa; phylum Chordata; class Mammalia; order Rodentia; family Gliridae; genus Graphiurus; species Graphiurus murinus. The sequence continues at coordinate 6,169 of PVLC010007818.1, read as the reverse complement.
TTTTTCTCTGAAGTACATGCAATATGAGAGACATGTTCCCTCTCTCTAAAATATCATAATAGGGAAGCATATTTGGTTAAACAAATGGAAGACTTTTTAAAAATCTCTACTATTTTTAGAATTAAATGTAAATTTCCATTTGTAGAATTAAATACTAGCACACTGTAGGGTCTTTATTCCCAGTTAGCTTTGGAAAAGCATAAAAGTACATCTCTCCTAAGTGTTCTTTTATCTGCATTGGTTGAGTACATGTTTTTTTCAGCTTTATTATTATGAATTGTTTTACTTTGGGTTACATTGCTACTTCTCTCTTTCCTTGCTATTGTGTGGGGGAGTTTTACCAAAGAGAATCCCACATTTGCCCATGATTTTTCTCTTCTGCCTTTGAATAATTGTAAATGTAACCTGAGCCATTATTTTATATGGTAGACAGATGGGCTAACGAAAACTGCATGTGTGAACAAATGAAAACATTTTTCATATGATTAATTCTCTTATAATTAAGCAACAAAAAGGGTAAGTATAGAACATGCTAATTAAAAATCTGATTCTTCAGAGATGCAGTAAACACATCTTAGATGATATCTTACATACACATAATGTCATAAGCCCATGAAACTAGGTCAATAAATATTTATCAAATGTTTATAGTTTATAAAGTAATATGACAGGTTAAAATAATATATAGTATTTATTCTAAAAAGTTATGTGAGTAACAAGGTGCTTTAGTGCCATAAAATAAATATAGGAAATGCTTCTTGATCTAATAGTATACTTAATTGCTAGATTACTTTTAGAGATTGAATGGAAGTATCTTATATTAGGGTTCTAGATAAGACTTCCTAGAAGAGGAAATAGTTTGAGCTTGTACTAAAAGCATTCCCAAGGGAGGGAAGGAAAGAAATCAGTTAAATATACCTCTAAAATAAGAAATCTCAAATCACAAAGCTAGAAATTTTGAGAAATATACACAGTGTGTTTTAATGGTTCTAAGTACTGTCAGAACTTACAACCTTAATGGTTATAGGCACTAAGTGACAGAAATCTGCTTTAAACAAAATTCTAGGTTTGTCAAGAATTACTAGGGAATAGATTTGTCCTCTAAATGACTCTTGGTGATGCCAAAGTCTTACAATATAGATACGATTATTCCTATTTAATATACAACTTACATGTCTTCATATAAGAGTTATTAGTTTTATCAGTCAACATAGATATTTTGTTAGGAGGAATATTTGTCTAGTATAATTAATAGTCTATACTTAGGCTGGAATTACTATTAAACTATTTTTTTTCTTCAAAGGAAACCTTTTCAAACAAACTTTTGCTCACAATGTCATTATATAAAACTTATAAATCAGAACTTATTCTGAATAAAGCATAATGGAAATTCCTGGGGGGTGTTGACTCAGTTTTCCATTGCTGTGACAAAATACCTGAAATAATCAACTTAAAAGGAGAAAAGATTTGTTTTGGCTTGGGGTTACAGACGTTTCAGTCCATGCTTGGTTGATTAATTGGCCCTTTGGACTTGAGCCCTTTTTAAGGAATAACACCTTGGTGGGGAACATGTGGCGAAGCATCACTGTTCACATCAGGGCAGCTGGGGAGCAAAAAGAGAGTGGAAGGTCCAGGATTCCAAAATGCCCTTTAAGGGCCTGCCCCTAATGACGTAACTTCCTTCTACTAGGCCCCGCCTCTGAAAAGTTCCACCATAACCCAATAGTGACACAGGCTGGCAGCCAAGCTTTGAACACAGGAACCTTTGAGGAATGTTTATAATCCAAACCATAACAGGTTTTAACTTTGTGATATGCTAGGCATATAATACTAGTGGCTGTTGATAATTATTTGTGAATTGTGTGTCTGTTTAGATAGCATTTGACTTAATATGTATCTCAAATCTAACACATATAAAACTTAGTTCCCAAAGTTTCTCCTCAAATCTGTCCCATCTCAGCTCTCATCATACTGATGATAGTCCCCATCTTTTAGTTTTTTACACCAAGCCACCTTAAGTTATCCTAATTCTCCTTTTTCTGTCATATTTAACATCTAGTCTGTCACAAAGTTACTGTGATCCTATCTTTTAAATTTTTCCAGTAATGTCTGTTTTTCAGTGCTGTTATATTAGTGTGAGCATCATGGACTCTTACTTGTCTTACTCTAGTAGCCTCCTGTCTTCCTGCTTTTGTGCCTTCTTCCTAGGGGTTGGTAGACTTTCTGTACAGGACCAGCTACTCCACCATTATAGCCCCAAAGCAGCCATAGATAATATGTAAACAAATGGGTATGACTATGTAACAGGAAAACTTGCTTTATAAAAAACAATTGGCAGGCTGGACTTGGACTATGTGCCACGATTTGTCAGTCCCTGTTCTGTTGCATCCAGAGTGGTTCTTTTAAAATAGAAGTCAGAGCATATCACTTTACTGTCTAAAATTCTCCAGTGAACTTATCTCACATATAGGAAGAACCAAGGGCTTTTACTTCTTTCTTATTCTCCACAGTGTGTTTGAGACTAGGAAGAAGAGGGAAATGTACATTAGGAAGTAACTGCTGCCAATGCTGGGCATGGTGGTGTCGCCCTGTAGTCCCAGCTACTTGGGACTGCAAGTAGTATTCTCTGGTAGCACATTGTAGCACTGCTTCTTATAGCAAACTTATTAATTCATAGTTTAAAAACACTGAACCATATTTTTAATCAATTGCATAATGTTTCTCTACTTAAAAATAACAACTGGTTTCAAAGGCTCTTAGTCTATTTTTCTTAAGTCTAAGACTAATAATATCAAGACCATGGTGGCCATTTGTAGATGTCCACCAAAGTTAAAAAGGAGCCATAGTCATAGTTTTATTTTTATCCATGAGACTTACAAAGTAAGGGATGTGGCTTGACAACATTTCAGTTTTTTTTTTTTTTAATGTGATTTTTTTTGTGGTGGAGGTGAGGAAAGAAGTGAATGTGTGCCAAAAGTGAAATGTATAATTCAAGAAAGGGAGGGGAGCATTCTGAGGCTATTTAGGAATGTAATGTCCCCCTCATGGAAGTAATTAGCCTTCTATATCTTGTAGTACTGCTTAATCTATATGAGAATATCTAATTAGTTCTTACTAACACTAGGACTAGGGTTTAAAATAACTCCAGTATATATTGGACTATTATAGGGAATGTTTATAAAACTGGTAGTTATTTTGGAAAGATTGGAGACTACACAGAGCTTGTACTTTGGGGTTGTGGGGATGTCTTACCTGGATAGCTGAGGCTGACTGCAAACCCGGATCCTCTGGTCTCAGCCTCCCCAATGCTGGGATTATAAGCATGCGCCACTACGCCCAGCTTCTTACCTAGTTTTATGAATGTTGTCTGTAGATTTTGGTTTTGCCATCCAATTTCTTTTTTATCAGTGATTTGGAAAAACTGAAAACTTCATTGCTACGCCAGGGTAGTGGCGCACGCTTGTAATCCCAGCATTCGGGAGGCTGGGACCGGAGGATCTGGGTTCGCGGCCAGCCTCAGCTACCTAGTGAGGCACTCCGCAACTTAGTCAGACTCGGTTTCAAAATAAAGAATAAAAAATAGGGCTGGGGGTGTAGCTCAGAGGTAGAATGCCCCTGAGTTCAATCCCCAGTACCGCAAAAAAAAAAAAGAAAAGAAAACTTCATTGCTGTTGCTTCCATGTTTTTCCAGAATAAGGTTTTTAATACTTAAAAATGAACTTTTTGTACAATGGTTACCCCTCCATTTTAAACTACCTCTGTTGTGTTTTTATAATAATACTACTTTGTAATATTCCAAACTTTCTTAGAGATTGGCTGTGGGAGAACTAACTGAAAATGGTTTGACATTAGAAGAATGGTTACCTTCAACATGGATTACAGATACTATTCCCCGAAGATGTCCATTTGTACCACAGATGGGTGATGAGGTACTTTTAAAGTTTTAAATTATCCTTTTTTGTTGTTGTTTAAATTTTCTGTAATGACCCTGAATACATTTTATAACTCATATCAAAATTCTAGAAGATTGTAACAGGTTCATAAAAGTATCCCATTTTAGATTCTTATAGCTATGCATGAAGAAAGTACAATTAGGAGGAAAGATCTAATGATAATCTTCTTTAAGCCTGCTATACATACTGCAATAACCAATGTTTTGTTGGCATTTTAAAATGGCATTTTTTAATAAGTATTTTATTTCTAATTTGTGTTAAAATAATTTCTCTTAAAGATTAAATACATAGCATGTTAAAAATGAAATTAAGCACTTTATTTTTACTTGATTTTATTTCAGAGAAGTTTTACTTACTCATATACACATAATTCATTTGTTCTTAAAATGTGTCATCTTAGAATTAGAAATTATATTTTGTTTTTATTTTTTTATCAGAGCTGGAGTTCAAACCTAAGGTTCTGCACCTGCTAGGCAAGTGCTGTACTACTGAATTATACCACCATCCCGTTTCATTATTAAGAAAATAAAATTGGTACCATCATTTTAGACCATGTACTTATGAATTTAGAATGAAAATGTAGGAATTTAGACCAGAATTTCTCATTCAGGTTTATGTTTCATTTTATGTACAAGTAAGTTGTATTATCTGGGTCTAATTTATTTAGGCACCCTACTTGCCTCAGAAGATGAGGAATTCAGCATTACCACATTGTTGTAATGTTAAGTATAGTAGGTCTTAACAGGTCCTTCAGTATTAAGAGGAGACTAAATTACATTTACTATGGTATTTCAAGACAGCCAGAAAGTTTGAATGACTCTCTTTCAAAATGTTTAAATTGACTTTTTAGTTGCTAGTGCTACAAGTAAATCCTCATTATTCACCACCATTCCTTCATTTGAAGTTCTAGATAACCAGAACAGTAATGATTAGAGCAAAAGTAGTACAATAGTGACTATCCTGAAATATTTCTAAGAAATTAGTAGCATTTTTTTAAGAAGCTTTCCTAATTTTTACTAATGAAAAAAATACTTGGGTCACACCTTCGCATTCAAGTACTAGACAGTGGTCAGAATCACCTAAATTTGATCATCATGAAATGAGGATAAATATATGGCATACTACCTTATTAAGATCTGTTTGTAAAAGAGCCAGACAGGTGGTACACATCTATAATCATAGTACTTGGGAGGCTGAGACAGGAGAATTGCAGGTTTGAGGCTAGCCTCAGCAACTTAGCAAGGCCCTCAGCAATTTAGTGAGCCTTATTTCAAAATAAAATGTTAAAAAGAACTCAGGCTGTATCTCACAGAACACTCCAGGGTTTAATCTCCAGTACCACACATACTCACATGCACATAAAGATTTGTGTATTAAGGTTAGATAAAATACATGTTAAAATAGTTCCCAATTTTAAAGTTTTCTACATATATATATATATATATAAAGAGAGAGAGAGAGAGAGAGAGAGAGAGCTTGCTAAAAAAGTAAGAAAAAAATGTATGTGACACATACACCTATTATGATCCTTAATTACAAATGACTATTATGCTATCTAGATTAATTTTTGTTGTTGGGGGTTTTTTTTGGGGGGGGGATTGGTTTTTTGGGGGAGGAGTACTTGAGGTTGAACCCAGAGGCATTTTCTACCTCTGCACTACACCCCAAACCCTATTTCATTTTTTATTTTGAAATAGGTTCTTTTTATATTGTTGAGTCTTGCTAAATTGCTGAGGCTAGCATCAAACCTGTGATGCTCCTGTCTTAGCCTCTCAAGTACTGAGATTATAGGTATGCACCACCACACCTGGCAGATTCATTTATTAATCTAAGAATAGAATGATGAGATAAAAAAAAGAAATAGTACCTTGTCTTAGATTTCCAAGAACATGCCCAAAGTAATGTTATTTAGAACACTTTGATTATAGTTTGAAGAATGGAAGGAAAAAGTCATCAGTAGAATTTCTATTAGCTCAAAAGACATTATATTTCCCTGCAATTTTTTTTTTGGGGGGGGGGGTACAAGCTAGTACAGGTAAAGACATCCATGCACATATTTCTCATTAACCCTTCCCCAATTCCCACCCACCCTCCCCCTATCTCCAGGTCAGTTTAGTGATTGACTTTGATGTGATCTTGTAAGTACATCATGCTCATTAGGGTGTCCCCCCTCCTCCCATTACCTTCCATTAAGTCAAATTTTTTGTTCACCTAAG
>PVLC010007817.1:23420-51910 GCA_004027655.1 Graphiurus murinus | reverse complement strand
GATACACTTTTTGAGTAGTATGTGGCCTTATTATGCTTTGGAAACAAGGATGTTTCTTTCTTCTGCTGAAGTCTCAAATCAGAAATAGAGAAGTAAAAGAACTTTTAAATTCACTTCTACTTTCTAGCTATTGTAAAAGTCAAGGCCAATAAAAATAAAAATATGGACATTATAAGAATCTAGTAGATTAGAACACCAAACAAGCAACTTCATTTAAGATAATATCACAGCTGGCTATGGTGGCTCATACTTGGGAGGCTGAGGTGGGAGTATCCAAATTCAAGGCCAGCCTCAGTTACTTAGTGAGGCTCTCTGCAATAGTGAGACCCTGTTTCAAAATAAAAGAATAAAAACATAGGTTTGAGGGTTTGTCTCAGAGGTAAAATGCCTCTGGGTTCAATCCTCAGTACCGCAAAAAAAAAATATCATAATTAATAGTCAAAAAGTAAATATCAGCAGTGAGTCAAAGAGGCTATTATAAAAAGTAATGTTTAGGCAATTATTTTGCAAAAGAAGAATAGGGAAAATTTTGTTTTAGTTTTACCCTTCACTCAGATAATCTCTGATATTCCCACATTACTGCTTTGTGACTCCAAATTATTTGAGTATTACCTAAATTTCTCCATGAAATCACAAATTATGGTACAGATACACTAGTTACTATGCTAAGTCAACATAAGAAGGTAACATTAAAGACAGCTGAAGCTATTTTCAAGTTATGTGACAAGGCAACTCTATGATCCTAAAAATGTTGTGTAAAGGTCCTACTCTTGTCCTTATATCCATACAATCCGTTGCATCAGGTCTACATCAATGATCTCTCCATGAAGTAAAGGCTAGAATGCACATGACACATGCACTTAGTATAAACCTTGAAAAGCAATAGACCTTGTCTAATATTTAGCTTTACTGAAGCTCTACAAACTTCCACTCAAAATTGGATTCCATATTACCATTTTAAAATGCAAACTAGAAAAAAATTCATGATAGTCATCTTTCATTAATCCTATGTTAAATCTCATATTAATGCTAATGAAGAGAGATACAATGATATAAGACTGCTTTAAATAAAAGACTTTTATCTTAATGATAACATGTATTATTGCTATCATAGATATTATTGTGATCACCTAAAATTACAAATGATGGCTACCTGAAATAGAGTTTCCCAGGTTATAGATCACAATCAGATTTTGTAGGATTTAATTATTTCACTTTCTTAGTATTACTTTTATACTTGTAGCAAGCAAAAAGGATTCTATCAATCCTTACTTAATGAACACAACATGTTTTAATAAAAAACTATACACTTTTGTTTGGATACTGAAGCCGATATTTACACAGAATGTCATTACATATAATGGCACTATTGAAAGAAAATTGGAATTATTTCTCATGATTAGTAGTAGTGGTTAACTATTTTTTAAATATTATTAGTACATTGCAATTATGCATAATAATGATGTTCAAAGTAATACAAACCTGCATGCACACAGTCTTGGTATACTTCCCTCTGCATTCCATCCCTTAAAAATGTAATTGTTGATGTAGTACCTTGAGCATAATTTAGTAACTTTATTGTGCCTTTGCTCTTTGCTGTCTACAGTCCTATGGAATTGCTTTTGTTAATTTTGTGTTCAATGAAAATGAAACTAAAAAACACATATGATGATATCTGGACCAAACACATGATATACCTCCTCTCATATCAACCTAGTAGCATTATAATTTCATTCATACTTATTTTAGCATATTGATCATCTAGAATTTTCTTCATTAAATATTTTTAAGTTTTCAGAATGGTGATAATGTCCTATGCTTTTGGACTATATTGCATCAGTGAGTATTATACTTTATGACACTGCCTGGACATATTTAAAGTGTGGATGAGAAAGTCTATAAGAACACATTCAAGCCCTAGAAATGTGTTTAATAGCTACTGTGTCTGGAATGGCTATTTCATAAAGTTTTATAAATTACTGATATATTATCCCTAGGATAAGTATTACAATATTCTCTTTTAGTTACATGGCTTTAGCATTTACGTATTTAGGAAGTTATTAAATTTAAGGGAGCAGGGTTGCTCATCCTCAACCTTCCAGAGGGTATTAAACAGACTAACCCATCAGAAACTCTTACTGCAGGGACTGGGCCATAATGACCATTCAGCACATATTAACCATTATTAAAATTACTCACTCATTTGTAGCTGAAAATTCACCCAGGCCTGACTATAATAGTCCAATTTTGCCTTCATTTTCCTTTCACCACGATGCACACACTTCTATTGCAACAGTCTCAAAATGGCATCATATTCAGAGGCTATTTTAAATTCTGAGATATTCATCGTTTCACTTCTAAAATCGTCAGGTCTTTTATTTCTCCTCTGGGTTAACAGTTAATGAAGATTCCCAGCAGAGTGTTAAGGTAGCAATTACAGCAGAATTTTTGAGCTGTAACAGCTGAGTTGAAAAGCAAATTCTATCTTAATCAAAGCCTCATAGAGAAAAGGAAGGCAAAGTATAACACAGTAGCTGGGTTTCTGTGATGAAAAAAATCTAATACTGCTATTCTTACAGTTCTAACAATACCTATTCTCTGGTAGACTCTGTATGTGTGTGTGTGTGTGTGTGTGTGTGTGTGTGTGTGTGTGTGTGTATGTATCACTATTCACTCAGGTTTTACACCTGCTCTGTACTTGGGATATAAGGAGAAACATTAAATTAGAAAAAGTAAAAATTAATAAAATGATTCTTTTTGTTTTTAACTTTCTAATTACTAATTATAGCCACTGTATGCAACTTAGAAATCATTGAATGATGCAATGAAACAGTAAAAAAGGATTGTTATTATCTGTCTTTGAAATGGTATATTTATTCTCACTAAAGGTTAGTTCATCTCAAATTGTATATTCATATTTTACTTATATTTAAATGTTACATAATTATTACTAGCAGCTTGCAGTAATGGATCAATTAAATATCTTTCCTCAAATCTGAATGACAAAAATACCAATGCAGGAAATTAGAGTCATTCTAAGGCTTTAATATTTTTTAATTTATTTTTTATTGGTGCATTATAATCATGCATCTTTGTTAGGTACAAGCTGGTAAAGGCCTACATGCACACATTTCACATTTATCCCTTCCACAATTCCTGCCCTACTCCCTCGTCCTCCCTCCTTCTCAAGTTCAGTTTAGTGATTGACATTGATATGTTTGTGAAAGTACATCATGTGCATTAGGGTTTACCTCCCATTACCTTCAGTTAAGTCACCTTCTTTGCTCATCTAAGGTTTCTTAATATATAATGAGGAAATTGCTTTTCAAATAGTGAATCATAATAGTAATAACAATTAGAAGAAAATACCTTCTCTATAAATAAACATTAAAGTAGATTTTGTATTTCCCAAGTTTTAACATATTGAACACTCATTAAAAATTAAAATAATTATACTTTACATTACACTTCAAACTTGTCTTTTAATTTAAATTGTGATGATGTCAAACTAGTAATCTGTTGGAAAATTTCAAAGATTCTGGCATAAATAAATTGAAAGTCTTCAAAATTTCAACCAATGTTTGAAGCAAAGTATGCAATTTAGTTTTATTTATCCTTTCAAATAAATTGATTTGACAGTTAAAAACTTCCATTTTTAAATATAAAAGATGCTTCATAATATTCAAAGAATTTCTAGGATTCAAACATGGGGGAACATGATATTTATATAAAATTTATATCTGAATAAAGTCTTTGCAGAATACATAAAAATGTTTTCATATATACACAACGTGGTGGGGAGAAGTTTTCTATACATAAGGCCTTTTTAAATGAATATAATAATTAATTAAAATCTACATAAGCTCAATAAATTTTCCATGGAGATGTGGCTGATGATGGATAGAATTTGGGTTAGACTCATTTCTCCTTCATTATCTAGCTTTTTCTTCAAAACAGGCATATCATTTGTAGTTTCTTTCAGCTGGTCACCAAAACCTAGTACGTTGTGATGGAAATAGGAAACATTTAATATTCATCTGTAACTTTTCACTTGGAAAATAAGTTCACAAAAGAAAAAAATTCTAAATATTAATAGAGTTTTCATGCTAAGATAACATTGTTATATAATCATCATGTTGTACTTATTTCATGTATTTATTTTTCTAATATACAGGCGTGGTCAACAGCCACAACCAAAAAACAACTTAATAAAGCAAGAAGACTTGAACAAATATTTCTTAAAGAAGAAATATAAGTGATCAATAAATATGAGGAGATGCCCAGTGTTACTAGTGGTTCAGCAAATGAAAATCAAAACTATAGTGTGACGACATTGCATATTTAGGATAGCTATAATAAAACAAAACAAAAAAGAAACCAATTAAAAGAAACCAAAAATAACAACTGTTGGGTAAGAGGTAGAGATATTATAACCCTTATGCATTGATGGTTGGAATGTAAAATGGCATAGCCACTGTGGAAAACAGTTTGATTATTTATCTAAAGATTAAACATACAAATATGATCCAGCAATACCACTGTGTAAGTATGCCCAAAGAAATTGAGAGCAGGGAATTGACCAATTATTTATACATACAAGTAGATAGCAACATTGTTCACAATAGACAAAAGGCAGAAACAACCCAAGAATCCACGAATGGGTAAACAAAATGTGCTATATTCATGCAATGGAGTAAGATTCAGCATTAAATGGAAAGAAAAATTCTGACACATACTACAACATAGGTGAGGCTTGAAGGTATGATGCTAGGTAAATTAATCTAGTTCAAAAAGAACAAATACTGCGTGATTCATTATATGCAGTTTCCAGAGTATTTAAATTTGTAGAGACAGAGAAAAGGATAGTGATTGAAAAGGGCTGAAAGAAAGAAACAGGTTTTAATAGGTACAGAGTTTCAATTGGAAAAGATAGTTCTGGAAATGGATGATGTTCATAGTTGCACAAAAATGTGAATATATTCAGTTATAGAATGGTATACTTTTAAAAGATTAAAATGATATTTTTCTTTATTTTAATACTTTTATTGGTGCATTACAGTCTTACATCATAATGTAGTTTATAGCGATATTGGCATACATGCACACAATACTTGGTTTGCTTTCCTCTGACTCTCTCCTCACTACATACATATACATTCACACAGATCCATAATCTCTACCTGACTTTAATTTACAGAATAATTTCATGGCACTCAAAACACAATGTTTGCGGGCTTTATTCTAATAATCATCAAAAACTATTCAGCAGACATACTTTTTTAATTTTTCTATGAAGAATATAATGCATAAATGTATTTTTTTGCGGTATTGGGGATTGAACTCAAGGGTATTCTACCTCTGAGCTATACCCCCAGCCCTATTTTTTATTCTTTATTTTGAAAAAGTCTCACTAAGTTGCGGAATGCCTCTCTAGATAGCTGAGGCTGGTCTCGAACCTGGATCCACCAGTCTCAGCCTCCCAAATGCTGGGATTACAAGTGTGTAATCCGCCTGGCTCATAAATGTGTAAAAGAAAATTTGTCCTATAAAATCCCCAGAGTCCATGCAGAGTGTCTTGATTGTCACTTCCTAAAAAATATTTAAGTGAACATCAGCATCTTTATGAACCAAAGCAATTAAGATCTGTGCTGCTTTTTATTTGCCTCAATGTGTGATTAAAGCTAGATTTAGTTACTTTCAGCTGTCCCCATTTCAGAATCAAATAACAATTTCCACATGAATGATTCCTCAACTTAAAGTGGACCTATTAAAAAATAATTCTTACCAGAAATGCAAATCAAACACCACCTTCCTCAGAAGCATTATCTTGAGAAAAAAATCACAATGCATACTGGACCAAATTGTTTTACAATTAAGCTCATTTGAATATCTTGTAACTTTTTCTACCTTATCTATGGTAGATATTATACTCATTGACTGATTGAACACTGGAGTTTGCCTAGTGCTTTTCTTTGTTGATATTTTCATCATGGAAATACTTCAGTATGATTGTAAATTTAATATAGATTGTTTTTCTACTTTTAACTTCAATAAAGTAATTGTTATGCTTTTTTAGTATTTACCTCAGAGTAAGAAGACCTGTGTCAAAAATACATATCACTACATTAATGTGACAAGCTGATAGAACCCAGGCCCTAGAAGTTGCGAACTCTAGATTCTCTCTGCTATTAATCAGCTTTGGGATCTTGAAGTAATATGGAACTATATCAGTGTGACAGCTAACCTTCTTAAATGAGCAGAGTAGATTTGAAAGGGAAAGTGGGAATGTGAGAGCAAGGCTTCTTTACTGGGCACTTATAAAATCCTTTAAGTATATAATGTTGATGATGGTTTTTGATATTTCTTGTCTATTCTATACAATAAGGGCACATTTGCAGTTGAAAACCACAAGCCTAGTCCATTCTCTAACAGCTCAGAAGCTTACATGCTATTCCTACATCATATTTTCTAGACAGAATGCTGAGTAGGAAGATGCAAGGAAAAATATTTACAGGCACTTTCAAGGTCCTGGTTCAATCTATGGAAGAAGATAAGGCCCTGAACTCAGTGGAGGAGATAGCCCCAGCCTTGCCAGGGATACCTTGCAGGCCAGCATTAATAATCCTTGAGATGGAAGCAGAGACAGGACTAAGGCAATTGTCCTAATGGCTTACTCAGGTTAAATATTATCTGAGTCCCATGATTGGAATTATTTTTGTAATAAACAAACAAATAAAATCAGGGAATGTGAAAAAGAACAAGTTCAAAAGGAAATGTGGAGATATTTCTTCTCCAAATACTTTATTCCCCTGACATCTCTATTTCCAAGTATGACAAACTATATTACACCGTGCAGACAAAAAAATAAAAAATAAAAAAGAGGTCTTTCTCTAAAACTCTGTGGCAAAGCTATAAAATAATTTTTGGTCTGACATTTCCTGCAGTGCAACCTGATGAGAGAAAAGAAAGTGGATGTGAGCATTCTGTCTCTCTGTCTCTGGAAATCTGAGTGAGATGGCAAACTCATTAGGATAAAAACCTACCACCCGGAACAGGGCAGAATGACTCTATAAAAAGCTTGCTTCATTAGGAAAACCAAACACACTTTTGCTGTCATTTTGTATCTGCTGTCACTGGACAATTTTTCTTCCTTTAGGAGTAAAAATTAGAAGGCACAAAAGTTTCCTACTGAGAGTGCATTCAGTTCTATATGCCTTCTGTTTCTTCTGCATAACATAGAAAAAGTATATTTTAATGCAATGAAGATTCCTCAAGACAACATTACAATTTCAAAACTATTATACCAGGAAAGCAAAAATGAACAAGTCTGGTGGTATTTTTTAATTAATTCATGCAAGCAGAGCCCTTAAGTAATAGACTAATGGTTCATGAAGTCAAGAGTAGAGTATACAACTTGGTTATTTACAGCTACTGCTTTATGAACTCTGATTAAAAACTGAAATTTTACTTTTTCTCCTTCATTTATGATGTCTTTGTTTTATGAGCCCTCCTTTGAGAAGTACTGAGATAAATACCAATCAAGCAAATAATCATCAAATACCACATGGACACCTTCCATGTAAAGAATAAAAGCTATTGAATTCCTGAAAGACACAGTGTCACGAAGTCTATGAAATAGACTTCCTATTTTCCTCTTTACCATCAACATTTTCATTGTTCTCCATCTTTCCTGAGGGAATTCATCTGGAAATGTAATTCCTTCCATTTGAAGAAACATACAGTATTCTATGATTCCAGCCACACCTACATAAATTTAATATGGTTTATCCACTCTTTCAATAAAGTTTATTGGAAACTTACAATATAATACATTTTCAAAGCTGCCCTTAAGGTAGTTGAACCTGAAATATGGCAATTAACTATGAAATATGGGAGGAGTTTTTTTTCTTTTTATTTTTGCAATATAACAAAATCATATAGATTCCTGAACTAGCTCACCTTGTACATCCTCATTTAATAAATACCACTGACCTTTATGTTAAACTTCAGCTAGCTATCACATTGCAAATTTCATGATTCCATATTCACTATAAAATGCTCATGATTACTAGGTCATCTTTTATAAAGAAAATTGCAATCATTAAGGGTCAAGAATTCACGTCAAATAAATTCCTATCACATTGTTCAGATTTTAGTAATAGGTTACCTAGTAATTTTTGCATTTGTATGCATGCGTTTTCACCTAATATAATGGATGCTTATTAGAGTTATGTAGTTAAGTATAATTCTGACCATCTTCAGTATAATGGCATATTTTAGGTATTTTAATCCAAAATATTTCATGAATCATTGAATTTTGCTATAGCTGAAAAAATCATGGGTATAATCAAATGAAGTTCTACCAAAAAAAATGTTCAGAAAAAAAAATGTGATAATGAAAGTTACTATTCTTTGGCTCCTTCCAATTTCAACAAGTATGTATCTAATCATATCTATAGCATATTGTATATAACAGAATGTACAATGTGCATTGTTAAAAATACATATTAATTAAAATCTGTGTATACAATATGAAATAAATAATAAAATGCAAAATATCTTTATATTATCATTCGTATGTATTCTGTTTATTCTACAGTATATAATTAGAAGTTTAATTAGTAAGCTAAAGATTGCAAGATATTAAAAAATTTCTATGACTAAATGGCAAAGCATATATCAAAAGGCCTTGAAATTGTATTATTTTTATGGAATAGTGTCATAACAAGTTGGTCAGACTTAGAAGAAAAGATTCCCACTATTGTCATAAAAGGTTAAAAAAAATTGAAAGTTCTTCAGCAGAGATACTTTATACTCTTCCAATGGCAGTAGTGGTATTGAATGCCAAAATGACTGACTTTTTTAAACTTTTGGCATTTTAATGGACTTCAGAAAGAAAAGAATAACATTAGTCTGTATTTTAAAATAAAACTTTACAGCAATACATCTTAAATATGACTTTGATAGAGACTGAAAGTTTCCCAAAAGTCTACATATTTTGCTATATTTATTAAATAATAATTACTAAGAAATTAAGTAAAATTTTGAGAAATATTTGTGCTTGTAGCTGAATTTGATGCAAAATATCTAGGTCATATTTTCACAAAAAGAACATATAATGGGGAAAATTTGATAAATTAATAAACTGTTTATAACATCAAATCTAAGCAAACATATATTTTCATTGTTTTCTCCAGTTAGTCAAATTATGATTAATTAAATTAATATGATTTGGGGACCTTAACCCAATGAGTGTTAGGAGATTTGGAAAGAATTAATATACCCAGTTCTCAAAATAAGTATTGTCATTCTAATTCTCAAATTAGCTTCTCTCTAAATATAAACAGGATAAGTAAAACTCAGCTATTTTTTTTATTAAGAACTTGTAAGAAAAATAAATCATAAAAATAAATTGGGAGAAGCCCAACACCTCATCTCAGGTGGTGTAAAATTCAAATCAAAACTGCTGTAAAAGCAGCTTCTTGATAGAAAAATACAAGTGGCAAAAAAGTGAACAAAGTAATGAAATTGGAATACAGTTGAACAAAACCCAGAAAGCAGATCAGGGAGAGCGAAGGAGCCCAGGCCCGCAGTGCATGCCGATGCAGATCAGCCTCCATTGAGCCACCTGCGGAAAGGATGTCACTGAGGCATCTAACAACTTCTTGCATACCCAGGGACCAGATGTGGAGTAAGCGACTACAGAACTCCACACCCTAATCAGGCTGCATATTCCCTCATGATCCACAGTGACTAGAATGCCTGGGACAACCAGCTTAAACCTGCAGCAGGGACATCCCAGCTCACTTCTCCCTCCAGAGCCAGAGCAGCACTTAATTGTAAGTTAACTGTGTGGACACAGGGCATCTTGCGGCAAACTATAGATTCAGTGGTCCACCCTTCTAGCAGGTGGAGGAGCAGTAGTGTAGGTGGGATCCAGAGTACACAGGGCATAGAAATGTTACAGGCCCCCTGGAAAATGTCCCACATTTAAACTCCACACCTGACTCCTGCAAAGACAGAAAGAGAGATGAAGGCACAGGGCCTATGGAATGCATGGAGCCACAGGGTTATACTGGGTCCAGATCCAGTGATGCCCGCAGCCTACATAGACAAAGACTGGCACAGGGGCAGGCCCTGTGGAGAGCTCAGAGACACAAGCTTCCAGTGGGAGAGGCACCAGCAAAACTTGGTGTCTGTACTGACAGAGAGAAACATCAAGTCAGGGTCCTAAACACTGCAGACAACCCACAAGAAGATCCACAAAAGGACATAACCGCCATAGGGCAATTAGCAAATAAGAATGCTGAAACATGCTCAAAAATATACAATAGTGAGTATACCCTTATAAGAAACACAGCAAATATAAATTGCTGTTCTTCTGATTAAAAATCAAATTAAATGATATTTTTCCAACATGAGAATGTGAATAAAAGCACTGGTCAACTTTCTTATTTCCCCTTCCTATTCACCCAGTTAGTGAAGGAGGTCCCACTCTACATTTTGAAGATTACTGAATTCACCATCTCCCAACCCTGGACCACTAAGTAAATGGCAGTGTGCTAGTTGCATTTACCCACAGCCCAAGGGAAGATGCTATGCTTCATGAAGGGCCAGATAGAAGTTGCATTCAAAAACAGAATGAATAACCAGTTCTTGTGAGAGGCAGGTTTTATAAAATCAGGAGGATGAGGGAGCCCTGTATTGCTTTTTAACCACATAATTACTACAGGTAAAAATTTTACTTTCAACATTCTATTATTGTTTTCTATCATTCTTCCAGTTCATTTTTCACCAGTTTCGTAAAATCCCAAAGGGTTCTATTTGCTAACCTTGTTATTTAATTGTGTTTGTAGTAAATCTTGGTTCCTCAAATGAGAGTCAGCAATTATATTACGCAACTTTTACTTTAAAAAATAATTTACTATATATTCTAATTGACAAATGTAATCATATGGAATGATGCTTGGATGCACATTGTAGAATGAATAAATGTAGCTTTCAATTTAAATATTGTTTCCAGGACTCTTCAACAGAACTTTCACTATGTCACACCAAGAATGGATTATCAAATATCTTTGTATAAAAACATGAGAATCTTTTACTCAACTTTCCCATATCCAAGACTGCCTTTGACATATTGATATGAGTATATGACAGTCCCTCCTCCTCCTGACAGGACTGTGATATCAGGTGCCCCAGGCTGAACCCTCAACCATGAGGCCCCAATAAAGATGCTGCCTGAATGTTGCTGGTTTGAACCTCTTTTATTATATCTCTCTCTTTCCGGGATCAAGGGCACTGCACAAGCAATAACAAACACAGTACAGAAGTCGTCTTTCCAAATAGTGCCTTTCCAACAGACTTCCAGCCAGGCGCTATCTAGAGATGAGGTCCAGCTGGCCAGACTAGGCCCCCGACACTGTGCCATATGGCCTTTTCTCTACAGGCAGCAGTAGCCTTTAGTTCAAACTTATACATTTATTTGATAAAATGTGCTTCATTGAGTCTCAAAATTTTTAACGTATTTATCTTGTAATATCATATAGAACAAGAAAAAACACAGTATTCATAGCAATAGTTTATTGAAATTCTTGTAATTCCCAAATAACTGATACCTAATTATGGAGGTTGAGAAGCACAGGATAAGAGGAGAAACTGACTGGGTTGTATGAGATCAACAGAAAGAAGTAGAAACATCGACTCAAGAGACAGTTGGGATTTCAAGTCTTACAAGTTTTGAAGTAACTCAGGAATATTTTCAAATTTCTATTTTCTGGTACAGTATATATTATAAATACTAGAAGTGTATTACTATTTTTTTAAAAAAATCTTATAATGTATATATATTCAGGATAACCTAGGAGACTTTCACTTATCTTAGATTCCTTATATAAAAGTTTATTTATTTATTCAATATTTATACTTTATGGGCTTTCACTGGTGCATTACGGTCTTACATCATAATGTAAATTATGTTGATAATGATAAATATGCACAAAGCACTGAGTGCCCCCCACCTACCCATCTTCCCCCTTCCCATACAGAGTACTGAGATTGATATTGGGATTTTCACATATGTACACATAGTCAATATTTGTATTTCCAATAATGAATCTAAGTATACCCCTTCCCCTTTACTTAGACTAATTCTTTGGCTCTACTGAGGTTTCTCCTTCATTATTTGGAGTCCTTCTGGTATCCCAGTTACTCTCTAGCTTGCACATATTAAATAAAACATATGTCCCTTCACTTTCTGTGACTGGCTAATCTCGCTTAACATATTGTTCTCCAGGTCCTTCCATTTTCTTGCAAATGACATTATTTTCCATTGTGTACAATTCCATTGTGTATATTTCCCATGGTTTTGTAACACATTCATCTGTTGATGGTCACCTGGGTTGTTTCCATAATTTGGCTACCATGAATTATGCTGCTGTGAACATGGGTATGCATATATTACTATACTTTCTGGTTTCAACCTCTTTGGAAAGATACCCAAGGATGGTATAGCCAGATCATATGGTGGATTTATTCCCAGTTTTCTAAAGAATTTCCACACTAATCTCCATAGTGACTGAACTAGTTTGCAATTCAGCCAACAGTGTAGAAGAGTTCCTATTTCCCCACATCCTCGCCCACAATTGTTGTGATTTGACTTCTTAATGATTGCCATTGTGATTGAGGTTACATGGAATCTCAGTGTAGTTTTGATTTGCATCTCCCTAATTGCTAGTGTTGTTTAATTTTCTCATGTATCTACTGGCCATTTGTAACTCTTCTTTTGTGAAGTGCCTGTTCAATTCAGTTGCCCATTTCTTGATTGGGTTATTTATTTTTCTAGTACAAAATCTCTTAAGTTCTTTGTATATTCTAGATATTAATCCTCTGTCAGAGGTATAGTTGGTAAAGATTTTTCTCTCATTCCATAGGCTTTCTCTTTAGACTCTTGATGGCTTCCAGAAACTTGTTAGTTTAATGCCATCCCACTTATTAATTCTTGTTTCAATTTTCAGAGCTTTGGAAGTCTTGCTGAGGAAGTTCTCACCTGTTCCTGTATGTTTGACTGTTGAACCTATGCCCTCCATTAGATAAAAGTTTTAAGAAATGTTTTATCAATAATCTAATTTCTACATATTTCTAAGAAGAAACACATAAGTATTACAACCATTTGCTAATCCCTTTTCTTCAATAATGTGCATGACAATTTTAATCATTATTTTTGTTGCTTAAGAATTCACTACAATATAACTTTACATATACTTTTCCACAATGAAGTCTTACTGGCACTCAATAACCCTTTTCAATCTCTATATTCAAATTCACCTTGGAGAACAGTTTTTCTCATTCCTTTTTAATTCATTGTCTCTCTCCATCTGTTTTTTGTTTGTTTGTTTTTATGAATCTTTCTTTACTAATATGTTAGATATTTTCCAAACTCTTTTCTTTTTCTTTTCCTATTATTTTCTATTTTCCAAAAATGATTGCTTCTTTGTATTTTTATTCCAAATTAATTCTTCTGCTTGGTTTCCAGACCCTTATTCAGGTCTCCATGCTGAGTATTTCCTGAGTTTGCTACAAATTCTCTCTTCAAGATTTGTTAATTTTCACTTGACAAAGGTCAGCCATTTTTCCATGAAACACCTGAGCAGTGTCGATCTGGCCATAATTCAGAGACTTCATTCTGAAAAACCTGACAACTCAGTATTTCTCTAGAACCTTACCCAGGGCTTTATAAACATCTTTACTGCTTCTGGCCTGGGCCAGAGAAGAAAATGTCTGTGTTTGCCTTGTTTTTCCTGACCAAAGTTTTCCCATATCACTGAATTTAGTACAATAGTCATCGTTTTTCAGCAGATGAGACTTAATAATCATTGACTGACAAATTAAAAGAACAGTAATAATGATTTTTTCAATATTGTTTGAATCCATGAGCTCTTCATTTTCTCTCCCTATATGTCATATATTTTCATACAACGCGACTAGTTTTCTACCTTCAGGCAGTATTGGAAAATGATATTAATAAAATTTATCATCCAAATACAATCATTTGCTGACTAAATTGATAAAATTATCTTAAGAAGCTAACTTTATAAATTATTTAATCATATCACTAACTTCTGCAGATAGCTGAAATGCAGTATTTTAATAACCACCCAGGAAAAATGCATATATTTTAATATATAAGCTTGAAGAAGAGTTGATTTGAATATAAAAGTCATTTAAAACTAAAATTTTAATTTAAAATGACATAAAATAGTCATATAATTTATTAATAATTCTTTTTTACAGTGAAAAGAACTATTTTTAAACATGTGTCATGTGCTACAGTAAAATTACAGGTAGATCTTCTTTTTTTATGAAATCTCCAACTTAGATACCACCAAAAAGAGATTATGGAAGAGCATCCATTCATGATTTTCCTCCACAATGGATCAAATGCTAAACATTATGATACAGTTTATTTAGGAAACAAAATTTCAAACAACAATAAATATAAAGTACTTATTTTCCTGTTTAAAAAAATTTAATGCCAATTTAGAGCTTATAGTTCTTATTTTAGTTTCTGTTTTCACATATGAAAAGACTTTAAAACAAGAATCCTTATTTGCCCTGAAAATCATTATTTAGTGTACTTCATATCATGTCACTTTGCATTCAATGCATGAGTGATGTGCTTTCTGAGTGTGACAGACAACAGAAATCACCCTGTGGCCATTGTACTACTGTTGACAGGGCTTTGTTTATACTCAAAGAAGACAGAGTAAAGAGTGCAGCACAGTAAATTTTCAGAATATTGTAAAATAAAAAATATATATATTATTTTCATGATTTTATCCATTTCCAAATGTATTTTTGTTGTAAATGAAATAATTGATTTGATATGAATGCACCAATGGATGCATACATGCATAAATATTATTTAAAAATAGAAGCTCCAGCAGGGCGTAGTGGCGCAGGCTTGTAATCCCAGCATTCAGGAGGCTGAGACCGGAGGATCCGGGTTCGCAGTCAGTCTTAGCTACCTAGTGAGGCACTCCCCAACTTAGCGAGACTCGGTTTCAAAATAAAGAATAAAAAATAGGGCTGGGGGTGTAGCTCGGAGGTAGAATGCCCCTGAGTTAAATCCCCAGTACCACAAAAAAATAAATAAAAACTAAAAAAATAAAAAAATAGAAGCCCCACTCTCTCCACCATAAAAATTTAACAGATAATTACTTATAAACATTTGATGAACAACTATAAAAATTGTATTTATTTAGTTGCCAAGAGAACTAGAGACATAGCCAGAAGACTGCAATATATTTATAGCAATATAGTATCTTCCACATACAACTTTACTACCTAATTAGGCTGCTCTGAATACTGCAGGAGATAGTACATGTGAATTTCATTAAAGAAAAATGTGTAAATGTTCGGTTAAAAACAAGATAAAATAAAAACTATACAAGTTGTGTAATTACACAAAAGGAAAGTTTTCTATACAGTATTTTAAAATAAAAGGAAAATGAGTCTAGAGATCAGATGGTATGAACTTCAATTCCAAATGCAATGTTTATTGGCTATGAAAGCTTGGGCTATGTACTTATCCTCCCCCATGACTCAGTTTCATTCCTTTTTCTATGAAACAGGGAATCTGAGAGTCCTTGTTTTGTGAGGTTGGAATAAGAATGAAATAATTATTATTTGTACAGTTTGAGAACATTACATAAGCATTTAGAAAATGAGTACTACCAATCACAAAATAAGTGTTTCATAAGAAATTGTTACAACTAAAGCATCTCAATGAAAAATAAAGTAAATATAGTGATATACTTTTTATAAAATAATTTTGTTGGTGTTTATACTTATCCTAAAGATGTAATTTCTTCATAAATGTGTGAGTGCGTATGTATGTATGTGTAGTATTCCACCTTATATATTTTTTCTTTTTTAATTTTTGCAAATTTAAAAAAAGTGATTTTCAAGTCATTTTTAAAGAACAAAAATACAAAAATCACCATTAGATTAGTGATACCTTCATTTTTGGACACAGCATTATTTAAATAGTCTCATATTAGTTTTCTTCTTCCCCTCCCACTTCTCTCCCCCAGTCCCTTTTCATTATTCTATTGGTCTAGATTAGTGAACTGGATGGTGATTAACACAATAAATAGCAATGCATTGGTTATATGTTTTTACGAGCATGTGTATATTTCAAAACTAAATGAAAAATTCTCCAAAGAAATAGAAGAATAAAATGTATTTTACATATGCCTACATACTCTCCCCACACACAGTTTTAGATAACCCTGTTTCCAAGTAAAAAATAAAATAGGGCTGGGGGTGTAGCTCCAAGAATATATCTAAGTTCTGTACCCTGCACAAAAGAAAAGAGAAGAAAGAGAGAGAGAGAGAGAGAGAGAGAGAGAGAGAGAGAGAGAGAGAGAGAGAGAGAGAGAGAAAGAAAGAAAGAAAGAAAGAAAGAAAGAAAGAAAGAAAGAAAGAAAAAAGAAAGTGAGAAACTTAATACTTGTACTTCTCACATAGAATATTTGAGGGCAATATTAAGTATTGTAAACCACAAAGAAAAATAAATCCAGATAGATTAGATATTATAAAGTAGCAAGTAAAAAACACCAAAAGAGGGTAAATAGCAGCTTGCATTTAATATCTTCTAGATTTTTCCGAAGTGTTTTGCATCATTAACGCATTTAATCCTCAGGAACCCACCATGTTTTATATGCAGTTGTCTTTTTGACAGTTTTAGTTGATAAAAATGAAACACATTGAATTAGTTAGTGGTACAAGTTCATATATCAAATAGATGGTAAAGCAGATTTAAGAATGATGATGCTAACACAAATATGCTTCCCTCAGATCTTGGCCCAAGGAAGAGTCCACCTATTAGAAGCTCAGAGAAGGTTTGCATTTCCTTTTCTGTAGTATTCACAACATTTAAAAGGTTTTACTACATTAGATAATAATCTATTGCATGTGTGTTTCTACTGATGATACTAAGAACAATTTTTAACTTTTATTTTACACTCCTTAATAAATAATGAATGAATGAATCTCTCAATCTCCTAAAGAACTGTTATAAATTTACAAGCCAAATGTCAGGAGTGGTTATTCTGCTATTTGTAACTACTATTATTTTCTTACTTTAAATTTTTTCTTCTTTTCCTCTTACTATTCTTTTTTCTATAATGTACATTTTTTCTCACAGATGAATCAAACTTTGGAATATTACTGATAAAATATTTATTCAATGTTAAACTGCTTCCCTTTCTTAAAATTATAATCATTCTGTGGGAAACTTCTGCTCTAATGTTTTATATTTATGTCATCACAATTTTTGCCTGTGGGCAAATCTTGAATGAAGTTGTAGTTTGGTTAGTATTTACAGTTTCTCAAGCACCCTTGGGTATTGCATAGGTCAATGAATTAACATCTTCTAGAAGGCTTTAAATCCATCTTCACCACCCCTCAGCATAATCTTGATGCAAAGGGAATTCTGTTCATCTGTAGGAAGGTTTTAGCCTTTAAGAAGTGGGCACTGGGGAATGGATGATCATGTAGATGTATTTTCCTTTCATAAGAAGGCTAAAGAATACTGAGCTTAAGAGATTACCTACTGTATATGTACTGACAACTTAAAATTATATATTAATTTTTTTAGGACTAAAGATTGATCACAGGGGCATTCTACCTCTGAATGACATTCCTCACTCTAGTTTTTTTGTTTGAAAACAGGGTCTCACTAAGTTGATGAGGCTGGCATCAAACCTGAAATCTTCCTGACTCAGCCTCTCAAGTATTGGGATCACAAGCATGCACCACCATAGCTGGTTAAAATATATATTTTTTTATTAAGAGAATCACAATAGTTGATGATCTAGTCATGATTTCTGTAGATTGAATGCAACAGGATATCCTTTGCGAATATTTAAGTGGACTCTTGTTCTATTTCCTTACATTCTCATTTATTCTATTTTGAATTAATTCATCACAACATTAAACATGCTAACCATATTTTCTTGTTTTCTGTGTTCTTGATGCTCTGGCATTTGGAAGTCTGACAGGCCTAAGAATACTCTATACTTCTCAGTTCTAGTTCATTCGTAAAGACAGTAACAACTTACCTAGGAACACCTCTTTCATACCCAAGTCAACCACCTCCTTTACCTAAGACATACAAAGCCATTATTTCCTTGCATTGAACCATACCAAGCCCAGATGCCAAACTATTATGAACTGTTCCTATACTCCAAACTCTGGAATTATTCAATATAACTAATTCTAAACTATACCCTGACTCGACTTATCTTTCCCACAGAAACCTGAAGAAATATTCCAATTGAGGCTGTCCCCCCGTCCTGTCTGACCATCCTGATGTTTCCTCCATGTTTATGTGTGGGGTGGCATTACTTCTTCTTTGGGGAGTTTTAAGTAATAAATCTTTCCTCAATTCTATTGAACTCTTTATGTCATCACTCAGTCCATCATCTATAAAATAAACTCTTGGCATAATTTTAGAGCAGTTCTACATCCTCAATTCAAATATAACATGACTAAGACCAAGAAGAGTTGATATGGGTCTGTTTTTGCCTAGGTAATGCAAATGAATTTAGTTTCAGGATGAAAGAAGACTGGTAATACAGGTAGGGAGATAACAGAGACTAAGATGAAAACTCTGATCAAATAAAGAGTAAAATTAATATTATTTGATTAGTCTCATTACTCTGGGTTTCCTAGTACCTTGGATAGCAGAAATTTTTGAAAGCATTAACCAGACTAGCTCATGCTTTCTTTTTAAATGTTCAGAAAGCACATTTTCACTGCTTCATTTTCTCTGAAGTTTAACATCATTGAAATGTCTACTGAGACCCTGTTATATGCATGTTTGATTAAGCAGCACTGACATTAAAAATAAAGAAAAGTCTCCCTTCACTAGATAATATTTTGTTGTCTAAGCAAAGTCACTTATTGTCCATCATTCTAATTTTGTTTTCACAAAGTTTATTTTTGTTTCTTTTCGGTTTTAATTACATTGCCAATCTATCTGTTTTATTTACATTTATATTTAAAATCCATGTTGTATATCATTTAAAAATCACATGCTTCAAAACATCTGGTTTAATTATGCTTCCTCTCATTACCATCTTTGCTGCAGCTGTTTCTCTCGCCAACTGCTACCAGAAGTTTTGATTCATTTCTTCATCTCATTTTTGTGTTTTGTAAGACTTCTTTTTTTCTCATTGAGCAATGGTTTTCTTTATTTTTCTAATTATTCATTAATTGTGCCTCAGGAAATGCAGTGTTTGCACAAGCCCATAGAGAAAAACATTGCATAAAGTCCATACAAAAACCAGTTTTGAATGCTCAGTTCCAGAGCAGCTACACTCAGCCATGGCTTCTACCCTGCATGACCACACCACAGGCAGAGCTGAAAAAAGCCCAGGCTGCTGGGAAGGAGATGGAGATAACCCTCTTCCTCATCTGACACTGCTCAGGAACGCTAACTGAAACCTTTATTAATATTATGAAATACTAGTAAAACGAATAAACATAAAAGTTTCCATCTTTAGAGTTTTTCTTTTTTTCTATTTTCATTGGCTGGTAATCTTGTGCTTAAGGAGAAAGAAATAAATCAAAGAGTTGATTATTATCTCTCCTAGTTCAGAGAGCACACATTGTAATACAAAGTTGAAATAGTTCATAAGATATTGAGATATACATAGATCTTATGTCATGCTATTACACTGATACATCTAAAATTAAGATACCGGTTGTTAAAGAAATACATAAAATTTCTATGTAATTAATACTTAATATTAGAAGCAGCTACATTGAAAGAATATTTGTGCTATTAAATAATGCCTAATAGCCTTAGCATACTTTAAAGCAAGTTCATACATATTATACCACTAGATCTCTATTACAATGTGAGAAAGATGAAAAATTAAACAGAAGCGAAACAATGAGAAAGATGAAATTCAGAAATAAGAAATAGATGTGCCCCAAATTACAAAATGTATTAAGGAATATAAGTTTAACTAGAATCTGAGTCTTCTATTTCAAATTTATGGTATTTTCTTCTAGATAGAAGTAATAGAAATATCCACAAGGCATTTGGAAAATGTCTTGTCTCTCTGTAATCTAGATAAGGGAATTTAGAAATAAAGTAAATAATGTAGGGTCTAAAATATAACAATTTATTTATGTGTGTATATGTGTGTATATATTTTATATGATACACATTAATATAAATATGCTATCTTTTTGACATAATAGAAAATAATCAACAATCTAAATGTGTGAAAAAAGACATAGGACTATGAGTGTCATGTATTGTTAGTATCTTTGGCAAATGAATTAAACAGGCTATTTATTTTGTTTCTTTCTTTTTTTTATTAGCTACATTTTATTACCTAACCTACACACTATTCAGTAATAACAGTAAGGAAAAAATCACTTCTACATTGCCTGCTACTTATGACAATGCTAAAATGTTCACAAATATAAAGGTCAAGGTTACGTTTCAAAGTAGCAAGAGAATAGTCAAACGTTTCAAAGTAGCAAGTGAACAGTCATTTTATTTTTTTATTTTTTTAAATTTTTTATTGTAGTAACTCGTGCAATATAGCATACATCTTTGTTACGTACAAATTGTTAACAACATATTTGCACACAATTCTCATTTGACCCCTTCCCCGATTCCCTCCCCATTCCCTCCCCCTCCCTCCCCCTAAGGTTCACTTCAGTGAGTGACCTTGTTATGATTGTGTAGGTACATCATGTGCTTTAGGGTGTCCCTCTGCCCCATGAATCTACTACAATTAAATCAATTTCTTTGCTTATCGAGGATCTCTCCATTTCATCAGGAGACCCTCCTATGCCCCATCTTCTCCCTAGCATCCACATATTAGGGAGAACATATGCTTCTTAACTCTTTGTGACTGACTAATCTCACTCAACATAATGTTTTCCAGTTACATCCATTTCCCTGCAAAGAACATGATTTTATTCTTCTTTATGGCTGAGTAAAATTCCATTGTGTACATATCCCATAGTTTTGTAATCCATTCATCTGTGGTTGGACATCTTGGCTGTTTCCATAGTTTGGCTATTGTGAACTGAGCTGCTCAGAATGATGCATGTGTATTTATTTTGTTTCAAAACTGGTTAACTTTAATAAAAATGAAATACTTCTAGAGATTTCAAACTTTTTTAAACTTTAGTGATAACATTTCATTCAATACTCTTAAACCATTCTAGAAAATGTCCAAACTTTAGTAATAGCTATTAGGGAAAGTTTACAAATGCATATTCCACTAGGATTATTTTGCATAAAGTATTTTTTAATATTATATTCAATACTTGCTTTGCCAAATTTTTGCTCTGCTGTTTTAACAGGTACTACAAAAATAAGTGATAAGTGAACAGTGCCTAGAGACTTATACTTTTAGTTGTCAAATTATGAATGAGAGGGTCGATGAAGAAAAATAATTCCTCCTTTTTTAAAATGTATTTGAGCAGCTAGTACAAAATTAGAAAACTAATGTTCAAAACAGCATATTTATTTATTGAAACATAATAACAGAAATCTAGTGAGAATAACAAATTACTTCTTTTTAGATAGTTGTTTTTATCTAACAAATTGAGCTTTGTATTCTTGAATTTTGAAGATAATTCATTTTAAAAGTAGGAAAGAGAATAAAATAAATTAATCATAATAAAATATTCAAATGGAATGAGAAAAATCTTACATGAACATCTTAGAGTAATTGCTAGGACAAGTCCTTGACAATAGAGCTATCATCAAAAATACAATTGAAAAAATGAGCTATTAATTTACAATTTTTTGAGAAATTAAAAAAATTATATTATAATCAGATAGTTAAATGTAAGAAATAGAAATTTTATTTTAATGAATACATAATAATTGGACATATTTATGGGGTATAGTATAATGTCATATATGCATAATTATATTGTGAGCAACTCAGGATATTTAGCTTATTTACCACTTCGATTATGTATTATTTCTTTGAGATGAGAACATTCAAGATCATCTCTTCTACCTCTTTTGAAATATATTATATAATATCTTAAATTATTACCTGCTTTCTTTGTAATAGTACAATAAAATTTATTCCTCCTATGTAACTGTAACTTTGTACCCATTACCAGTCTCTCTCCATCACTTCCCTCTCCCTACCAATCTTTCCCTGCTATTCTCCTCAGCCTCTGTTGAATCTACTTCTGTGAGGTCAATTTTTACTTAATTCCACATATAAATAATATCAGGAAGTAACTGTCTTTCTATGCCTGTCAGCACTACACCTAGCCAGATATATTTTGAATATCAATTCCATATACTTGGGAAGATATACTTTCTTCAATAAATGTTGATGTGAAATTGGATACCCACATGTATAAGAATAGAACTAGAACCTTATAATTTACCATATACAAAATTCAATACAAATATAAAGATTTAAATATAAAACCTGAATTATAAAACTACTAACAATAAAACAGTTTATGACTTTCATCCAGGTGAGATTTTATTTTAACAAGAAGTTGAAGGCATGGGAAACAAAAGCAAAAACTGACAAATAGGATAATATCAAGTCTAAAAGCCTTTCAAACAAACAAACAAACAAAAACAATCAATGAAGTAAAAAAATATTTATAATATGGAAGAATTTATTTGCAAGCTATTTATCTGTAGAAGGTTAATATCTAGGATATATGAGGCACTCAAAATATAATAATAATCATCTGATTTATAAAGGAGCAGAAGAAGCCAGGTATGGTGGTGCAGACTTGTAATCCCAGCATTTGGAGGCTGAGACTGGAGGATCTGGGATTGCGGCCAGCCTCAGCTATCTAGTGAGGCACTCTGCAACTTAGACCCTGTTTCAAAAAATAAAGAATAAAAAAAAAATAGGACTGGGGGTATAGCTCGGAGGTAGAATGCCCCTGAGTTCAATCTCCAGTACCGCAAAAATAAATAAATAAATAAATAAATAAATAAATAAATAAATAAATATTAAAAATAAAAATAAAGGAGCAGAAGATCTGAATAGACACTCAGTAGAAGACATACAAATGATTGACAGGTATGTGAAAAGTACCCACCATTATTAATCTCCAGAGAAGTGCAAATTAAAACTGAGATGAGATACTACCATATTACAGTGAGAATGACTATTATCAGAAAGAAGAAAGATGATGCTCATGAGTATGTATAGAAGGAGAAATTCTTTACACTGTTGGTGGGAATGTAAATTAGTGCAGGCACCATGGAAAAAATATGAACATGTCTTAAATTTTTTAAACTAGAACAACATAATGATCTGACAACTGCACTACTAAATATATACCCAGATTTGTTTTTTAATTGGGCAGAATTTCAGAAAAGTTAACATTACTTTTTTAATTTTTATTACCTTTATTGATGCATTACAGTCTCACTTCATAATGCATTTTGTAGTGATAGTGACATACATGCACACAGCACTTGTTGAGCTTTTCCCCAACTCGCTCCCCACTTCCCCTATTCTCCAAACATGACATTGAGTTTGGCATTGATATTTTCTCATAATGTCACAAGTTATTAGGACAATGAAAATTGAGATCCTTTTAGGTGTAAAAGTATTAAAAATTCCAGAGCAACCTAAAAGGTACAGTTTATAAAGGTGTGAAATTTGATATTGTGAGTTTGTGATATTTGAGTAGAAAAGTGATGAATGTTTATAATAAATATCAGATTGTTCTGTATTTCATATGAGCTAAAAATTGTACATGTTTTTGGCATTAGAGTTATTGAATGGTTGTTTTTTCTCCTCCCAGTGCCTCTGGGTATAAGTAGTATTTAAATGCTATAGAATTAAAACATTTTAATAGAAACAAATAATTGCTTCATTGATGACACGTTTTCTTCTTTATTTTCCTTTATTTATACCCATTAAAACATTCTAGTATGCAACCAATTGCAAGTCTCTTATAAGTAGCTCCCTAGGGCATTAACATTCATTTGTTCATAATTTCCATTTTGGTTTTTAGAATAGATACAATAGGATGAGGAGATATATTTTTATCAAAAATTAATGTGTTGATACACACCAAAGCTTCCACATTCTAAGCTTCCACATTTTGGAGCATAAATTGAAATATAATTTTTTTAAATGTATCTAAATATTTTTCCCAAATTCAACACCATTACTCAAACACAATAATTAAGAATTATGTTTTTTAGACATAATAAACAGAAAAAATTATTTAGAAAAGTTGGGAGTACACATTAAATGTGAGCCACCCCAAGAATGAGAGAAGTCCATTGGCAATGCAAAGCTCTTCTTTTAGATGGGGATTTTGTGAGCACTCAGCAGAAAGAGATATGTGAGGATGTCCTCAGTCCTGATCATTCACAAGGTAATTTATAATGTGGCAGTCCTCTTCCAGGTCCTGACTTTCCCTGTCTTATTGGTAGATATTCATTTTGTATAAACTGTTGAAGGACAGCTAACAATGTCTGAGGAAATTACTTTCTTGAGCAGTGTCCAAGGAAATTTCTTTTTTGTGTCATCTCTGTTGTCTGATAAATAGACACCTCCCTAAAGGTGGTCAGCATGCTCAGGGTCACTGGTAAATTCCTCAGAAAATTTTGAGTGTAGTAGGCCTTGTCACAGGCTTCCATATTGTTATTTTTTCTTGTTCTCCCTTATGTCTCCTTTCTATCTACTTATTTTATTTCTTCTATCCTACATCATGCCCTGTCCCCTGAATTTGATTCCTTAATCGTAAGGGTTTTTGAAAGGCAAAGTTCCATCTTTATAGCTCCTATGACTGGCAAGGTGTGGTGAGTCTGCCTAGCCAGAGATTGAAAGTCTTATCCTAACTGACCCAAAGGAGACAGAGTAACTGGCCTCAGTTGTTGATATTGGTTCTTTACTCAGGTCAAAAGTTAAAAACACACACCCGGCGTGGTGGTGCACTCTTGTAATTTTAATACTTGGGAGGCTGAGACCAGAGGATCCAGGTTCGCGGCTAGCCTTAGCTGCTTAGTGAGGCCCTCCGCAACTTAGTGAGATCCTGTTACAAAAAATACAGAATAAAAAAATAGGATTGATAACCTAGCCCAGCGGTAGAATGCCCCTGGGTTCCCTGGGTTCAATCCCCAGTACCGCAAAAAAAAAAAAAAAAAAAAAAAAAAAAAAAAAAGTTAAGGACACAGCCTCAGAAACTTGAGGATCACTTGTTGGAAGTTATGCCCATTGTGCATTAACCTAGTTATTTTGGTTTCCTGGCCAACAAAGCCATTTGTCTGATTTTCAAAGGTATCACAATTTCATTAGGCATCTATATGAAAAGCTGACATTTTAGTACATTGTACAATACCTCAGATATATTGCAGCAATGTTTTCCCAAAATATCTACCCAATTGTAACAGACCATGAGTTAGGGTGTGTGTGTGTGTGTGTGTGTGTGTGTGTGTGTGTGTGTGTGTTTGTGTTTGTATATCATTGTATAAAGTTCTCATGACACAAAGCCTAAAACAGAGCATACAGTTTAGCATATTAGCTACTATGACCCTTTCCATTAGTACTAGTAATTTGCTTATATGCCACCACTATCTTCTTTTTGTTTTAACATATTTGGCAAAACCACCTATAAATCAAGCATCTTTTCTTTAGTTTTAAGGTTGTGGTATCCTTTTTCTCACTTTGTGGGAGATCTCATTAGCTCTTTAAGTATCTTTAAGGGAGAGCTAAAGTCTTAAAATATCAAATATTCAGTTATATTACATGGGGTTCTTTTAAGTGGCTCCATGAGTATGACTCTTTTTACCCCAAAACAGCACAGTTGTTTCTAATTATACATTGCTACTGGGTATTCAGTATGTGGCTCAACGTTGGGAAACATTATTATTATTATTATTATTATTATTATTATTATTATTATTCCTCAGGAGACTTTGTGAGGATTTTCCTCTATCAATTGTGCCATCTACCAGGATAGGTGATTCTCTTGCTGACCATATGACTTCTCTTGAAGTACTCCATCTCTAATAATTTTCCTTCTCACAGAATATGCATTGATGGCTCTTAGTCTTTGGGGTCTTCACAATCCCCTGGATCAGGAGATTGGATAACTTACCAAAATTACAAATCCCTTAAGTCCCATTTTTCCCTGGGTTCTATCTGACCTTTGAAGATGAGGGCCAATATAATGGCAGTTGTTTTTCTTAGTACTTTTGTTTCTTCTTTGTTCTCCAACTCTCAGTTCTTGAACACCCAGAGCCCAGAGGGTCAGTATCAACAATCCTTCTTAACGAATAAGAGTCAATCAATATTACAAAATATCTGTTCTTGCATGTGATTGCTATCCAAACACTGTTTAGCTTATTTTGCTAAAAGTTTTACTTCTGTAAAATGTTAACACACAATAGCTAGAAAAGTTTACAAGGAAAATAAAAAAAAAAATTATTAGGGACAAAATATCCAGTTTGTGGAATGGTTTTGACAGTATTAGTTACCATAAATAAATCCCCATTTAAACTTGACTTACTTTCACATACATGTAGTATAAAATTTAAATGGGGATTAATTTATATCAATATATATGTAGTTATTAATACCTGATTTTTTTTATAAACAAAGTGTCATGGTTTTGAATGTCAAGTGTGTTTGGGCCCCTCCAGTTTTCTTAAGATATTGATCTTATCTTGATAAAATTTTATAAAAGTGAGCCGAGAGAGAGCAAAGTTATTATTTTATTAAGATAACTTTTATGTTCTTATTTAAAACAATAAAATTTTCTAATCTTAACAAAATTTACAAAGAACTAGGTTAAAGAAAGATTTTTTTTGTTTTGTTTTCGTGAAGATAACCTCTTGTGCTTACTGTCATTGTTTGGCCTTTGATTACTTAGCAAACTGCGTCTAAACCGAGTCAGAGTCAGGGTATATATGTCTGTGTTTTACATCCTATTAAATGACCACTGTATAACTCAGGATAAATGAACAAGTATTACTTTGTGTATATTAATAGTATATTAAACACGCTATATTTCTGTTACTTTAGATGTATATACATCTGAGGACTAAATATGCTTTGTATGTGTGGTTTATCTAAATGTTTTATAGAATTTTATAAAGCTACAGATATATAGGTTTTATATACATGTAAGATAACCAATACGTGATCTCTTTCATGCAATATACACTGTATCTGAACCTTAAATGTATAAACTGGTTAATGAATTTCTCAAAACTTCTCTCATCTATATATTTAGTACATTAAAAGATATATTTCATTTAACAACTGGTTTTTATCTGCTTTATTTCACTAAACAAATGTCTTATTATTGCATAAGAGAGATAGAGTTGTCCATCAGATAATTAGCCGATTTCTGAACATTGACACTATTCTCTAAGCTTATTAAAGGTATAAAACTACTCTTAGATTTTTTCAATGCTGTTAACCTATATTGACTTGCAATTATATTTATATTACTGAGCCATGGATTCTAAATTTCCTGCCAATAGTAAAAGATTATATATATATATATATATATATATATATATATATATATATATATATATATATAATTTGTGGGTAACTGTGATATTAGTTATTACTGGCTTCTCTTTAAGTTAAATGCAAAAGTTAAGAGAACACTTACCAAGCTGGTGGCCTCAACAACAAAAATTGTAAATAGTGATAGACTTTTTCAGTTTATATTTATGTGATCCTACATTGTATGATGGCTATCGAATGTACTAATCCTACATAACTCCAATTTTTAACCTTTCTTGTTTTAAATATTTGTATAAAATAGTATGTCTGCATCTTTTACTTTTGTGGTGAGATTTGAGACACCTTTATTTTGAAAAATGTTTCATCTGACTCTGAAAACACATCTACTTATTCTAATTCTAATATTTGCCTCTTTGATAAATCATCATTCAGTGGTAAAATGGAAAATAAATTCTGTAATTTTGCATTATTTATTGATAGAATGGTATACTTTTATTTCATTATATCATTATATAGTGTAAACTTTAAGAGCAGGTTGGAAGAGAATTATGTATGTGTCTTTGATATTACTTACTATATATTTTTGGAGTTCATTCAGTTCTATCAATGTGAATCCAATGCTTATGTGCTTGGAAGATGAAATGATAACCATTTTTATTAATGATATAAGTAAATGTACATTGTGAATTTACTATTAAGATGTAGTATAGTTAGGCACTTCAAAATTCTCCCAAGTGCTACCATAAAAATCCAAAGTAGGAGCCGGGCGTGGTGGCGCACGCTTGTAATCCCAGCATTCGGGAGGCTGAGACCAGAGGATCCGGGTTCGCGGCCAGCCTCAGCTACCTAGTGAGGCACTCCGCAACTTAGTGAGACTCGGTTTCAAAATAAAGAATAAAAAAATAGGGCTGGGGGTATAGCTCGGAGGTAGAATGCCCCTGAGTTCAATCCCCAGTA
>PVLC010007817.1:0-23320 GCA_004027655.1 Graphiurus murinus | reverse complement strand
CCAAAGTAGGGATTTAGACATACAGAAAAACAGCACAGTACATTCAAATCAAGAGAAAAAAAAATTGTAATCAAGAGCAGAAAATCCTGATTGGTCCAATTTTTCATTAGCTGAAATTACACTGCCAAAATTTCATGAAAAATTGAAGAAATTATACTAAATTCTGGCTAAATTACTAATAAGAAAAGAGGATAGTAAGCTGGGCATGGTGGCGCACGCTTGTATTCCCAGCATTTGGGAGGCTGAGATCGGAAGACCTGGGTTCCCGGCAAGCCTCAGCTACTTAGTGAGGTACTCCGCAACTTAGTGAGTCCCTGTTTCAAAATAAAGATAAAAAATAGGGCTGGAGGTATAGCTCCGAGGTAGAATGCCCCAGAGTTCAATCCCCAGTACTGCAAAAACAAAAAAAAAAAAAGAGGATAATAAAAGGGAATGAAGTGAAAGGAATTCATAAAATAAGTTATGACAAAGAGAGTTAAATACAGAGTCAGTGAATAATTTCATGTCTGTAGTATGGAAAACAAATTGATACATTTCTAGATGAACGAAACATATCAAAATGTAAAGTATTTTCTGTTTAAGAAGATAATATCTGAAAAATATTATAACTTTCAACAGAATAAGTTAATACTTATATTCTTTCCTGAAATATCTTTCCTGAAATAAAGCCAACTATATCAAATATAGTTGGCTTTGGTTGTATCAAATGATAATAAATACTTGTATGTATAAATAAACTATTTTGTTTTGGTTTGTGTTTTTTCTTTTTTAAATGGTACTAGGGAATTAATCAAGGAGCATTCTACCACTAAGCCAAATCTTCAGTCCTGTTTATTTATTTATTTATTTATTTATTTATTTATTTATTTATTTATTTATTTATTTATTTATTTAATTTTGGGGGGGGTGGTACTGGGAATGGAACCCAGGGACACTGTACCTTTGAACTATGTCCCCAGCCCTATTTTATTCCTTTATTTTTAAAGAAGATATTACTAAGTTGCAGATGTCCTCACTAAGTTGCTCAGTCTGTCTTTGAACATGCAGTCCTCCTATCTCAACCTCTCAAGTACTGGTATAACAAGAGTGTGCCACCACATGCAGCATCTATTTTATTTTTTGTTTTAAAATAGAGTTTCAATTAAGTGCCTGAGGATCTCACTAATTTGCTTAGGTTTTCTTCAAATCTGTGATCCTTCTGTGTTAGCCTCTCAAGTACTGGGATTACCACACCTGGCTAGATAAGCTTTTTTAATAATAGAAACAAAAAAGGTTTTAAACAAATTTAATATATAAGTATACAATAATCTTGATATCAAACCCAAACAAAATCTATGTAAGAAAGGACAATTGTATATTTATCTCACTAAAAACAATTTAATCAAGTGTCTTAATCTAAATATTAAAAAACTGAGTCTAGTAATACTTAAAGCATGTTAAAACAAAATGAATCATTTGGTTGTATATCAAAAATCATTACTGATTGAATAAATAATTTAATTTTTCTGATTACCTACAATAAAAAGAGATTAATAAAGAAAATGGAATTGTCATTTTAGTCAATACACAAAGTTTGATAGCACTGAATATCACCTATCAATTTATTTAACCTGATAGAAAATTCTTTAAAAGCTTCAAATAAAACAAATGCTAGGTGGTGAAAACATAGTGTTTGTTAATAACATTAATAATATATAAATAAATGTAGAGAGAGACCAAGCATGTTCTTGTAAAATGTTAGTAGCATGGAAATGAGAATTCTTCCTAAATAATCTATAGGTTCAATAAAATTCAAAGGAAAATTGGAACTTGATGTTAATAATACTCATCATATTTACTAGTATGTATTTAGAAACTACTAAAAAAGCCAGTGGAGTCATAGTTTATAAAATACTTGAACAGACAATAAAATTTAATAATGACATTCCATGATATTTATTTAGGAATAGACACATGGATCAATGATTTCAAAGATTGAGCCTAGAATAAAAATAAAGAATGCATAGCATTGTTGGCTTATTCTACACAGGTATTTCAAATAGGTAGAAAGTTATATTGGTGTTATACTAAAATTTGCTTATGTAATTTGAAGTTAATTTATATAGAAAAAATATTATAAAGTCAAGTGCCATTGTAAAAACTAGTCCTTTGTATGAAATAAATTAAAACTAGATATCTACCTCACAGCATGTATGGAATTTAATTTTATTTGCAAAAAATAATTAAAATGATAAAGTTGTAAAACTTTCATATGATAATATTATAGAAAAATATTTATATTCTTCATATGGATGTATTGCTAGCAACGAAACAAATGCAAACTATAACTGAAATATTTAATAACATGGGTTAAATTAAATTTCAAAGAAAGCATACATTAATAAGTAAAAATACCCATGTTAGTATAATATTATATCCAACAAATAATTTTTAATTAAATTTTATAAAGAAGTCCTTTCAATCATTAATAGGTCAAACAATCAGATGACAAAATGACTAGAGTTATGAAGAGACATTTTGCAGAATTATGACACAAGTTGCCCATAAACATGTCAAAATATGCTGTAACACATTAAGCTTAAGAAACTAATAATGGAATCCATATGAAGTGCATTTGTTCATTTAAATAATTCAAGAAATAAGTTAAATCTATTAATAGCAAATATTGCTAAGCATATATAGAAAGTAGAATTTTTATCACTGCTGAAAGCATAATTGGCAGTCACTTTGGATTCCTTAGCAACATCTAAAGAGCTGAATACAGGAAAATTAGAAGACCACATGAGGAAAATCAAAGGAAATATGTGATATCCTAAGTGATGGGGTATATACCTTCATTTATCTTTTGTTTTTACTTAATAGACAATAAAATAAATAAATAAACTCTAAAATAAAAATATTGAAGTGAGTACATGCATAAATATTTATGATGTGCTATTGTTACTAGCATGTAAGACAATTATTTTGCTTGTGTGATGCTAGAGATTGAAGCTAGGGCTATTCTACCTTTGAGGTCTAACACCAGCCCTATTTTATATTTTATCTGGAAACAAGATCTTGCTAAGTTTCTAAGACTGACCTTGAACCTGTAATACTCCTGTCTCAACATCTTAAGTACTGTTATTATAGGAATGCATAATCTCTCCTAGTACATGCAGCACATAAGCAGGATTTTATACATTTATATTACTGCAACTGACCAGATAGAAGAGGTTTCAAAAAAGTTAATAATCACTTAAACTTTCAACCTCATTCAAGTTATGCTCATATATCATTGACTTTAATTCACTCTGTATATGCATTTGATAAGCTAATAGTCTCTTCTCATTAAAAAAAACCCAAACATCTATAGTAATTTAGTGTGGCGATACAGAATTTAAATGAATCAGAATGTAAGGCATTGAAAATCCAATGTATGTAATTTAGTTTAGGTTAGTAATCTTTTTATTTTGTGTAACTGTCATATTTTTAAAATAAATAGCTAAATGTATGAATATCTTTTTACATTAACAAGTAGACAAACTTTTTAAAAAGTATTAATATAGGCAAACATAAACAGTATTTTATCTAGCATGTAATTAACACATTACATTATAGGTACTATCATCATCCACATTTTCCAGACAAGAAAATAGAGGCACAGAGAAGTCTAACATCTTGCTGATTGCAAGAATCACTACACAGTCAATCAGATATTGAAAATTCAGGCAGGGTTAACCTAAAACACTTTGCAGCAGCATGCTAGCAGGCAGTGGAGGTAGGGTTCAAGACACATACGTGCTGAAAACATGCTCCAACATAACACAGGACATCCTAGCTTTTTATTACCAGAGACAAGATATAAACCCAAGTCTGCCTGTTCACAAAGTCTAGACTCTTCACCATCCTCAAGTAAAAGTCATAAAAGGCAGCTAAGATGTAGATAATCTAAACCAGTTTGGTTTTCTCATCAACACCAAACTCATCTCTCTTAGATTCCATGAAATGGGACTGTCCTTGTTGATCTTCAATTTAAATCCAATCTTTCCTTTCTCCCTGTTTATGTGCGTGTCATGTTTTGAAACAGTTTTTGCATCTCATGTTTATGCCTCTGAAACTTACACTTTTTGTTTTGTTTTTTACTACTCTCACAGAAGCAGCCAACATCTCTAATATGGACTCTCTCTTGATGAAGCAACTCCAGATAGAATCTCTATGTCTTCTGCAAGAAGGGGCAGGGAGAAAAGTAGAAACGTATAATCTTCTTGCCTCTCTTCAGTCTTTGCGTTTGAGCCTCTTCTCTTAACTTCCTTAAACCACTTTCTGGAGCTTCCTGAAAGTTCTTATATTTAGGTGTCCCACATGCTCACATGAATATCACTTAAAATAGAACTCTATTTCCCTGTACATTTGCAAAGATAGTCCCTTTACTGGAAATATGCTCATCTTTTATTTCTATTTGAAATCACTTGGTGACTTATCGTCTACAGAGTAAATTTTAAAAAGAAACACAAGTCTTGAAATTGCTTGCTTGAATATAATCTTGTTTTAAGGTTGTTGATATTATTTGTGTAAATTGTAACCAACCATGCCATTCTCCTTCATAATAGATCCCTTTTAATTGCACGTACCTATCTCTTCCCTCTGTCTCCATTATACCTCAGGGAAAGTTGAAGCAGGTGACATAATTGATCTTGGGAAAATCTCCAGTATCTTGCCAGGGATTGGTGCAGGGGTGAACTATGATCCTACCCTAGTCAAGGACACATAACTGGTAGTAGCTGCAGAAGATTCAGGAAAAGTTCTCTCACTTTGAAGAGAGAATGAATGAGGAGGTATGACTCTCATTTTCCTTGGGATATTTATTTAATTTTTATTTTTTGTAAAATGTGACAAATGGAAAGAATATGGACATCTTATTACCACACCAGTCTGAAGTCAAACTGATGTAATAGAACCAAGATGGAAAGATCTCAGGTCCTTAAAAATACACTTGAACTATGAAATTTACTCTAGGATTACTTTATGTAGAAATATACATTTTTATTGATTAAAAATCCCTATCACTCACAGGCAAAAATATTTTAACATATATAATATCTGGAAATGGTATCATTTCAAATATTCAACTATTCTACTTTCTCTCAACTCAATCAGCGATATATATTACCTAAGGGATGAGAGCAGAACTTTTAAGAGAAATTTTTGTGTTTAAAGAGATACTGGTTTTAAAGCAGATAAATTTTGCTGTCAAGGCTGAATTGTATTGTAAAAGAATTGTAGCGCACTGCCTAAAGCTTAGAAGACTCATAGAATAGAGTTTCCCCACTGGAATAGGAAATAATGGAGGATTTTATCCCACTGTACAAATAGATGCATGTTGGAATAACAACAAAGAAGAGATGTGGAGATGAGACTGAAGGGACTAGGACAAAAAGCGTTAGTTGCTCAATCTTGTGTTGACTGGGGAAATAAGCACCTGAGTTTAATTGGTTGCATTTGAGACATAGTATAGGCTTATTAGGATGCTCATGACAATCTCCCATAGACAAGAGTCACAAGCTCACAATTTCATTAACAAAATGTACTCTGAAAACCATAGATGCTTAGTTTTTTTTTTTTTTTTCTGACTAACAATGCATACATAGGTTGGGTATGGAAAGGGTGTAACCAAATGGATTCTGTTAACTAAGATTGTGTAGGAGTTTTGAATGTTATGTTACAAGGTTAAACATGTTGAGCAAAAAATTCCCCCACAGTGTTTGTTATAGTGAGAGCCACCACTCGAAACAGGAGAGATAAGAAAAAAGAAATCAATGGATTCAAATAATATGATAAGAAATAGAAGATTAGGTGTTGTTAAGAATTGCACACTGATTCTGAAAAACACATTCAGACATAGGGAGTGAGGGAAAAGACAAAATAGAACATCTTGCTAAGATTCTAGGTTATTAAACTAAATGAAATGTAATGTCTTGAACCAAAATAACAGTGGATAAAATGTTTCTTAAAGAATGCTGATGAGGATGGGTTTAGTTTTTGAGCATGTAAAGTAGAACATTTCCTTCTAAATCAGTCAGGATGCCATAATTAAACAAATGCTGCACTCATATTTACATCATTGAGGAGAGGTAAACAGACTACTTAAAATGGATTGGGAGCGTTTACAGAACAGAAATGATAGTGAAACACAATGGGTGTGGAGCACACGGAGAGTAATATTCAGAAAAATCAAGTCTGTCTCTCTCTCTCTCTCTCTCTCTCTCTCTCTCTCTCTCTCTCTCTCTCTTTTGGCCTGGCCTTGAAGTTGATTGTCACTAATAAACACTGGTTCATAGGGGAGAAGTAAAATACCATTCACAGCCCACCTGTGTGTGTGTTCACATCCACATGCATCTGTGTGTATTGCCTAAAACAGAATCAAAGATATTACCTTTCTGCTATGGTTTGAATGTTCCCTCTAAAGTTCATGTTCTACTTATTGATATTGTACAAGTATTAAGAAGTGATACTGATAAGAGGTGATTAGGTCATGAGGGCACTGACCTGTGATGTACAGTTACTGCACAAGCAGGTTTATTATAACAGAGTGAGTCTGTCTCCCTTTTCTCTTTCTCATTTCTCTTGTTCTTCTACCATTCAACAAAGTGACATCTGGAAAACAGAGAGCAGCTCTCACAAGACACTGAGTCTGTAGGTCCTTTGTACTGGACTCTCAGCCTCTAGAATCATAAAAAATAAATTTACTGTGTTTATAAATTATCTGGTCTCAGATATTCGATTATAGCATCAAAAATGGACTAAGACAACTTTGTTCTTGAAAACAAAAATGTATCTAAGAAACCACCTGTTACAGATTTACATATTATCTTTATACACCTTTTATGTATTCTAATCCTTAATAGGTTTATCTAAGTTTGTTCTCAATAATTTATTTTATTTTATTGCTCTTGACTCAGAGTTACAACTTCTGCATGAAGCTTTTGTGTACTTTTGTGAATACAAAAGTTGCTCTGTGTGTGCATATGAGTTTGTGTACTGGGAAGAATAAAAAGGCTTAAAGGCTTTAGATTTCTGATTTACAGTATAAAGTACATGACTTACAACTCAGAGCATGCTTCATCTTTTAAACATTTAACTTATATGCCTCCTTAATGTTTACTTAACTCTTATTATATTTTATGTGTATAGTAGTTTGCAGAATATCTTATACATTAATTAATGAATTAGGTATTATATATTTACTATGAAGCTTACTCATGAAGACATTTATCTGCATATTAGCATATATGAATGAAATGGCAAACTTTTGATTAATCAACTTACCCTTCTGTCCCTAAATTTGCCAATGTAGCTGAAATAAATTTACCTAATTTTATTTACAAACATCAATTGAGCGTGCATGCATTTGATTTATCTAAAGATTCATTTCTAACTTCTAAGAACCAAATACAATCATCACTACCGACAACATGAACGTTGGTATTTTTGTTTCTTTAACACCCTGTAATAAAATCTAAATTCATCCTTTAAAAACTACTGACTTGTTTATGTTTCCACTCCAAAGTGCACACTTCCATTTCACCCAATGATTTATCTGTGTCATTTTTTGAAAGTAAATATTCTTGTTATGTGTCCTCTAGAGATAGCCAAGAAGCAGTGGTATGTGAACAGCTATAGATAGTATCTCAGGTGAAACAAATATGTGAAAGCAGCCATGCATAGACTGAACATAGTGGTACCTTATAAACTACTACAGATAATTTTTCCTACAGAGCTAACAGGTAGGTAAGGCAGCAAAACATAAGAAACAAGTTCAAGAACAATTTATGGTAACCCCTTATCATCCAGGTTTTTTTCATTTTATATAAGAACACATATAAACTACAGCTATTATGGCAATTGATTCTTTTTTTTTTTTTTTAGAAAATAAATGAATATTTATTGCTGTCCTACTCACATTGAATGTTTTCCTCTTATCTTAGGGTGAATATGTATATACAGCTGACATCCAAGTCTGAAGAAAACATTCTAAGATTTCAGCACAGTAACCTTTTTGGATGGGCAACCAGACCACAATTTTATATAGTAGAGAAGGTTGTTCATGATGTGAATCACAAAGGAGGAGAACTAAGGCAGTGTACTATAAGAAAGAATTCAGACTACAGGAAGTGGTGCAAGGAAAAATTGCTAAATATCTAGGCTAGCAGGAACTTAGTTGATGAGTAGAAAAATACCTAAAAGAAAGAAACCCAACACATAATATTAATTACACTGTGAAAGCACTCTACTCAGAAGAGAAAGGGAATGTGTAGATGATGCTTATGGTCATGTTGAAGCAACAGGTTAAGTTTCTAGCAAATATGTATGAGAAAAACTATTTTCCATAATAAACCTAAAAGCTTTGTGTCATTTTTATTGTAAAGAAAACATCATCTGCTGGGCGTGGTGGCACACGCTTGTAATCCCAGCATTCGGGAGGCTGAGACTGGAGGATCCAGGTTCGCGGCCAGCCTCAGCTACCTAGTGAGGCGCTCCACAACTTAGTGAGACCCTGTTTCAAAATAAAGAATAAAAAAATAGGGCTGGGGTGTGGCTCGAAGGTAGAATGCCCCTGGGTTCAATCCCCAGTACTGCAAAAAAAAAAAAAAAAAAAAAAAAAAGAAGAAGAAGAAGAAAACATCATCTGTACTTACTCTTGTGATAGTTTCACTGTATTGACTTTAAGACAATAAAAATAATTTGAATCAATTCAGTATGAGTTGTTAGCCACATGGTTAACATCTTCTTTTTCTCCATATTTTAAATGAACTTGAAATGTAGCTCCTATTGTTAGTGTAATAAAATAATAATATAGATTCAATATTTCAGTCCAAAAACTGGTCGAGATAAGAAGTAATTGGCAGAATACATTTCAAACTTGGAAAGGTAACTTACATGTTAAAAAAGAATATGTTATACTACAATACATGCACTACCTTCACTTTCTCAATATCAAAAATTTATATAATCATGTATGATTTTGTCCAAATTATGAAATATTGTGTATCACACAAGATCTTGTTGCCATCTGTATCATTTACATAACAGAAAAAAGTCAGTTGTACAAAGAAATCACAATAGCTTTGAATTAATTTGCAGATTCAG
Organism: Graphiurus murinus; assembly: GCA_004027655.1. Classification (NCBI taxonomy): domain Eukaryota; kingdom Metazoa; phylum Chordata; class Mammalia; order Rodentia; family Gliridae; genus Graphiurus; species Graphiurus murinus. The sequence continues at coordinate 14,194 of PVLC010007817.1, read as the reverse complement.
TGCTATGTTTTGAATGTTCATGTAAAATAAGTCTGATGTTAACAAGAATCAAGACAGAAATGAAACACTAAAATGTAATATTTCAAAGGAAATTATACTTACAATCATAAAGTGATCAATGAATACTTTATCCTGTCCCATGAAAATATATTTAACTCTCAAAAAGCAAACCAAATAAGGAATGCTACAATGTGTTTTGATATAAAAGTAAATTTTTATATAAACAAGGCATTGAATTTTCATTTAAATCAAGTATTCATATTAGTGATGGCACCATCAGACCTTCTACAATCTGTTTTCTGTCTTTATTTGTGTGTGTGGCTTTCTTCGCCATCAGTATTAAGTGTGCAGTGTAGATGAAATTAACAGATCAGTAAAACAAGACGAAGAAAAGGATCAACCTGCCAATGCTGCATACCAAGCACAATAGTAATAAAAACCACATAACTGGTTCTCAGTTGGTGTATTGAAGCAGCATGTTAGAAGATAATGTTAGAAGACTAATGGTAGAGTCATCATCTGAAACACTCCAAGATACCATGAAACACAATTTAACACAATGCAACACATTCCCAGCCTGCCAGGAAACTGCAGATGGAATGTACCTGGGTTGTTGTCAGATAAAGGTGAATTCTCTAGTAAAGTTCTCATAGTGATTCCATGTTTAGCAGTCTATGACTACAGAAAACAGAGTGCAGAGAACAAATCAGTCATTCTGGCTGTAGTTGTACACAAGGGTGGAGATCAATGCCCATGGGTCATTCTCACCACAGCCTTTGGAGAAAACAAAGAATGTGCAGGGAGATTGAGTCTTGACCGAATCTTGACCAAGAATGCAAAGAAGCATTGAAGTCAATGATTAAAGTTGTGTCTAACAACCAGCAGAGATTTTTAATTATATCAATTAATGCCACCAGCCTCTCCCACTCTAGATTGATAGTTCTAGTACTAGATCTCATTAAACTACACATTTTTAAAAGTTATTTTCACCTCTTTGTTTAAATATATTCTTTGGTTTTGTTTGTGTTTTTTTTTGGGGGGGGGAATGACTATTGGGAATGGGATTTATTTCTTGGTTGTTTTCTCAGACAATTCATTATTAGCAATTAGAAGTTGAAAAATGAACATTAAAATGATATATGATGCCTAAAATCATGACATTAATCCTTTTGAGGAAGAAGGAGTTAGTGATTTGGGGGAGTAGAGAAAGATTTCTTAAATGTAAGTAATGTTCTACTCCCTGACCTGGATGCTGTTTGTACATGTGTACTCACCTATGAGCATCCATAAAACTGGATAATTTGCATTTGTGCCCTTTTCTGGAGATAAGTAATATTTAATTTAATAGAAAAAATACTTTAAATTTTAATTTGTACCAAATCATACCAGTTATAGCTATGTTTAAGATTGAGAAAATTAAGGTAGTTGAATGTCTTTTGACACAACTTAAATATTTAGAAATTTAAGTTTCTTTATCAAGTTTCAATTATTATTCAAACAATTCTTATTTCTTTTTGAGCAAATTTTGAGTCTTAATCTTTGACCAATATTCTCATTGGCAATATAGTGACAATAAAAGCTATGCTCAAAAGGTGTTATAGACCATAGAGAAATATCTGTACAAGTTTCTCACTATTTTCAATAGAGTAATTTATTTTTATTATTTTACTATTAAATTCAAACAGTGAAACTGTAACAATAATAATAAGCTTCCAACAAATATAAATGTGATTTTCTTTATAATCAAATTGACTTAAGGCCTTCAGTTTTTGTTTGTTTGTTTGTTTTTTGCGGTACTGGGGGTGGAACCTGGGGCCATTCTATCTCTGAGCTACAGCCCCAGCCCTATGTTTTTATTCTTTATTTTTGAAAAAGGGTCTCACTAAGTCTCAGAGGGTCTCACTAAGCAGCTGAGGCTGGCCACAAACTCTGATTATCCAGTCTCAGTCTCCCAAATGCTGGGATTACAAGCTTGTGCCACCACACCCAGCAGTCCTTCAGTTTTTTAGGGGAAAATAATTTTTCACTAATGAGAAATAAATTATATTACTGTTTTGGGCCACTGAAATTTAAAAATGTATATGAAATTAGCATAATTTAGCACTATAATGAGTACTATAAAAATTGGCAAAACTAAGCTGCTGATAGAAAAACTCTCATACATTTGGGATTATTTTAGTCTTTCAGTGATGAGAAGTAAGAAGAATTGTATCTGAGTCATCACACTGCCTTATAAACATGGTAGACTGTATGTATATTTTTTATTGCTTCCAATCCCACCTTCATTCCAGCTCTTATTAGATATGTTATGGTAAGCAAATGTGTTCATATCTCTAAGTTATATTTTCTTATTTTACACAATGAGTGTATGCGGTACTGATTTTATTGCTCTTTTGGCAATTCAATGGATAGTGCATGTAGAGTTTGTAGCATAGTTTTGAAAAACTAGTTTTCTCATAGATTTTAGTTATCATTATCATTCTTTTTCTACATGTGTATGTATCATAGACTTACATATCTTCTATGTAGGGTTATATTCAAGCTTTCATTTGTTTTGATGCCATAATACTACATTCCTCTCATTGGGATATCCAAAATATTAACTTTTCACCAACAAAAATTTTATGCTACCTGACTTGTTTTCACCAAATGAAGAAGAAATGTTTCTTTTGTTCAAAATTATCTAATTTGTCCCTGGCCAGAAATTTAAATAGTATACTACAAATTTGATATTTATCTTCCACTCAGATCTTTGGGGAAGAACTTAGAAGTATTAAGCATAAAAATATAAAGCTTTCTAATGCAGAGATGCCAAAAAATAAATCTGGACCTGTAGAAACAAAAATAATAATTTTGAAATACTAAATGGAAACTTACTACTATAAGTCTTATAACAGAGCTTGTGATTATAATTACTTAATTATGAAATGCTAAGTAATGCCATCCTAGTGTGAAATCTGTGTTCCATGATATGATGTCTTTATACCACTTCAAACTAACTTTAATAAAGTTTTCTTGTTCTTAAAATTCTATTTCTAAGAATATAATTAACTTTTCAAATTAAACTACTCAGGTTATTTAGTGCTTCTAAGCATCACATCCATTATCTAAATTTTGATTAGTATGTAGTACTAATATATTATATATAATATATACAGATATACAGGAAGGGGTAGCCAATGGGGAGGAACCTGAAAGAAAACACAACATATACATACATATATATATATATACGTATATATATATATATATAGAGAGAGAGAGAGAGAGAGAGACTAGCAGTATTGTCTTAAGCAGAGATCATACTAAAAAATCAGAATTTTATTTCCCATTCAGACATGTTGTATCAGAATGTTAAACAAGATCTTCAGGTGACCTACATGCATGTTATTGATTGATAAGATGCTCATAACAAATCTTTTTTGTTGTTGTTGTTTTGCGGTACTGGGGATTGAACTCAGGGGCATTCTACCCGCGAGCTACACCCCTAGCCCTATTTTTTATTCTTTATTTTTTTGAAACAGGGTCTCACTAAGTTGCAAAATGCCTCACTAGGTAGCTGAGGCTCCCCGCCAACCCGGATCCTTCAGTCTCAGCCTCCCAAATACTGGGATTACAAGCATGCACCACCACACCCGGTTAACAAATCTTTTTTATAACCCATATTCCTAAGCGAATTTGGAAGGAGAAAAAATGTGTATAGAATTTAAAGTTTAAAAAATGTATATGGTGGGAGCTGTACTCTGCCCACTGTCATTTCCAAATATCACAAAGAATAAAAAGTTTTTGTTACTCTTCCAAGAATACACTTTATAGAAGTAAAGTATGGATTGAAATGTATATTTTATTTATTGCCAGTTTCTAAATGGTGATTAAAATTGAAACATTTAACCTTTAAAAGCATAGAATTTCCTCAAATTGACATGAGAGAAAATTAAATGTGGAAGAGAAAGAGGCTTTCCTCCGTTCTAGATAGAATACCTATTCACTAGAGTAGAAGGAAAAACTATATTAAACTGTGTGAGGTATTATAAGGACAGATTTTTTACCACACATTGTTTCTTTAAGTACGTTTTTCCTATCTATAAGAAAAAAAAAATTTTCTTCATAGTACAGGGAATGATTAGTATTGAAACATTTTCTCTAGGAAAACTGAAGTAGCAGATTATGCTAGACAAGTAGGATTTTGCCTGGATGTAATTTCACTGGACTAAATAATATGTTCCATTAGCTCTTTGAGTCTTAAAACTATAAAATATTGTTTTGAAGAACTGTAAATGATCCTCAGAGAGCAATAGTGGAGTATGAAAACCATCATTTCATGTACACTATGAAAATTTTCATTGAGATGAACCATCCCTGGAGTCTTGAAATTGATATGTGGATGAACACAAATATTTTTGGTAAAACTTATGAAACTGGAAAATGTTCTTTTAACATTGCAGATAGGTATGTAATTTAACTTTATTATTAGAAGTATACTATTTAGAATTACTTAGTTCGAAGCAAAGAGAAGTATAATTGCTATCATTGTGTTCTACTCTTTTATGTAAGTTTGGGATATAGTTAAGTATATTTTCCCACTGTGTAAACTATACCAGAGAGACTAAGAGGCACTTTTGTAAGTTGCACTGTGTTAAGTTAGTTGTATATTATTTAGAAAATTAGCACTTAGCATTATATTGTATGACACACTTCGGACTTGGAAAGATCAAATAGCTTTCAAAAATTAGAATTTGTAAGATTATGGTTCTAAGTCATATTCCTTCAACTAACATATTATCAGATGTTTGCAAATAAGCACACTACTGAGGGATAAGCTGTACCATTTATCAGTATCTTTCCAAAATAAAGTCAGAATACTATGGTGTCACATTCATATGTTTATATCAGCACAATTCACAATATCCAAATTACGAAACCAATCTAGGTGTCTGTCAACAGATGAATGAATAACAAAAATGTGGTATATATACAAAATAAAATTTTACTCAGACATAAGAAGAACAGAAAATGGATGGAACTAGAGAATATTATGAGACCAGCCAGTCTCAGAAAGGCAAGGATTGAATCATTCCTCATATGTGGAAGTTAGAGAGTAAATAGGAAACAAAGGGGACTTTGAATAATTGAGTAGAGTGACCAGAAGGATAGTTGAAGGGGACAGGGGAGGGAGATGGGGAAGCAAAAATGAAGAAGTGATATAAGAACCAACTTAAATTATGCTCTGCCCATGCATGAAGGTAACATTGCCAATCTTATATTATGTATGGGAAGGGGTGGGTAGTTGGGTGAGATCTGAAGGGAAACACACCAAGACCTGTGTGCATGTTTGCTTGTATGACGTTGAACCTCACTACCATGCATAACTACAATGCACCAATGAAAGTATAGGAAATAAGATGTTGCTTAAGATTTATTAAAAGAGTATTTAAAAAAATAAAGACATGCTTTGATTCAGGTACCGCAACTGTGAAAACTGGACATATATTTATATAAATAAAATAAAATGTGTGAGGGCTCAGATGCAGGTCAGTGCTAATGTGGTAGTCTAGCATGTGCAGACTGTGTTCAATCCTCCAGCAGTTTCAAAAAATGAGGCACTATTCTTTATACGTGCATTTTATATATACTGAAAGTAAATTGATGAACTCACTGCTATTTCATTACTATTCGAATGGTCAAATAGGTTTAATGGAGAGGCATCATTATATATTACCTCATCTCCATTATTATGAGTCCTAGTTGACGTCCAATCTATGCTCTTCTCATTTTATTGGTTGAGAAAATTATTGAATATTCAAACATTCAGAAAGTTGTATTTATATATTTTATACTGTTCTATATAGAAATGCTAATACATCTCAGGATTATTATCACTTTAAACCTTAAAAATATTTTCTTAGATTGTTTAATGTAGAAAACTGCTTAAGAATCAAAACTTTCTTTTTAACTAAGGATGGCCCTTTGTAAAAAGACTTTAGTGATTGACACCTTGGAATAGTTAGTTATATATGTCTATGTACCTGGGCCACAAGATACTCAGATATTTGGTCAAGTATGCTTCTTGGTGTGTCTGTGATGGTGTTTCTAGATGAAATTGACATTTGAATTAATACATTATATAAGGCAGATTGTCCTTTTTATTTTGAGTTGACCTTGCCAATTAACTGATGATCTAAGTAGTAAAAAACAAAACAAAACAAATAAAACAAGAGGCCTCCTGCTGTTTGAGCTGTTTGAGTACCTTGAGATGGGACTTTGGATTTTTCCTCTCCTCAAATTTTAAATGAAACATCAGCTTTTCTTGTGTCTTTTTTTTTTTTTTTTTTTTTCGGTACTGGGGGTTGAACTCAGGGTCATTCTACCTCCGAGCTATACCGCCAGTACTATTTTTTTTATTCTTTATTTTGAAACAGAGTCTCACTAAGTTGTGGAGTGCCTCACTAGGTAGCTGAGGCTGGCCGCGAACCAGGATCCTCCAGTCTCAGCCTCCCAAATGCTGGGATTACAAGCGTGCGCCACCACGCCCGGCTTTTCTTGTGTCTTGAGCCTGCTGACATTTAATTTGGAATTTCATTTTCAGCTCTCCTGCTTCTCAGACCTTTAAACTATGAAGGAAACCACACTGTTGACTCTCTTAAGTATCCTACTTGAATACGACAGATCTCAGGCCTTTTCAGTCTCTGTAATTTCAAAATCAGATTTCTAATAAAAATGTCTTCCTTTCTTCCTCTCATCCTGTTGGTTCCATTTTTTTGGAGAACCCTAAACAATGCACTCATCCAAGTTTTGAATTTCTTTCTTTTTTTAATATGCTTTTATTGATGCATTATAATCATATACTATAGTGAGGTTCAAAGTGATATAAAAATAGCACTTGATATGATTCCTGCCAGATTCCATCACACTTCCCCTGCATGAAAGTGAGTTTGTTATGCTGGTATTAATGTCTTCATGTGTGCACATAGCATTATGGAGTTTATTTCTTGACATCTTGAATCTATGTTTTCCCATAGACTTATGAGGTCAATTGTATAATAGAAAATGTAGTACAATAAATGTTTTAAAGGACATTTCTGACTTTTAGTACTTAAGTGTTACTATGTGAAATAATCTTATAAACTTATAAGAAACTTATAGAAGCCGGGCGTGGTGGCGCACGCTTGTAATCCCAGCATTCGGGAGGCTGAGACTGGAGGATCCGGATTCGAGGCCAACCTCAGCTACCTAGTGAGGCACTCCGAAACTTAGTGAGACCCGGTTTCAAGATAAAGAATAAAAAATAGGGCTGGGGGTATAGCTCGAAGGTAGAATGCCCCTGAGTTCAATCCCCAGTACCGCAAAAAAAAAAAAAGAAACGTATAGAAAATGATGAAAGGAAAAAACACAAATAGGTAAATAAAAAACTAATATGAAGAAAATAATATCAACAATAAGAACCTACTGAAATACATGAAATTTGGCAGAATATGTGTTAGATTTTTGCATGTAGGAGAAAAATTAAATGATGCATCAAGGCAAATCACTGTAATCTTAGTGAAAAAGAGTTCAGTTTCAGTATTTGTATAAAATTAAAATCTAGAAAATTCTGTTGGCAATTCCAAATTGAAATATTAGGCATAAGCACAAATCATCAAAGGGAGAAGTTTTTCATGTGAATTCTTTTATCACTAACTGCAGAACATCTTTAAATTTCTGTTGAGGTATGTGGGGGAGTCAGCCTGCAGACCACCTGATGATACAAGAAGCCTTGGATTATGGATTAGTAGTATTCACCAATCCACAGTTCTTTTTTTTTCCTTGAAAATTAGACTCAGAAGTATACATTCTGCCTCCAAACTGTTAGGATCATGTAACAAGTTCCAGTTAATGGGACTTTGTTGTGTCAGTTTTTGGTCGATGCATAAAGGGTTAAATGTGGTATCTCTACTCTGCAAAAAATTGTCCAGGCAGCTATGATGGAGGTCCATGATCCAGATGGCAAAGAAAATAAGTGTCAGTAGTTATGACTTTACCATATTTGCAAACCAATAAATTAGCTCCCCACAGTGGAGACCATGAAGAAATCCTAAAATGAATACTGTACACAGTGAGTCTTGTCACAAACAAAGATGCAAGAACTTTGGAAAACCCCAGTATTGTCAAGGGGCTTCTAGAAGGTTTGCATAACCTTTGCTCCAGATGAAGATAATATTGTTGCTATCCTGATTAAGAAACAAAATACCCTCTGACTGAAAGAAGGATGTGCTCTTAATTAATAGACCCTAGACTGTTCAGTATTCATAGATGCAGGGTGGTTCTCTGCCTTTTCATATCCTTGAATCAACCCAGTTTTTCCTCTAGCAAAGCGTAAGACTCAACATGGATATAGAAAAGGTACCCGTGTCAAGCTGGAGAAAATTGCTAGTTGTGTTATTTTCTCTCTTCACACATCTCCCTGGGTTCATCATAGCATTCACTGATGAAATTGCCAACACATACAAAAGAATGTGTCAAATTTTTCTTCTGTTTCCAATATAATTGTATATACTATGAGACAATATAAGTCTGGTTATTTATTTTAATTCTGTATGGACATACAGGATTAGTAGAGTAAATGCATTTCTACTATTGCACAATTCCATGCTGAAATGTAATTTGTGAAAACATTGATCAGTCAGTCCAATACCAGGCATACACTTTCATATCAATCCTAAGAACAAGACTCAGAGGCAAAGGCACTGCTTAGACTAGACTTAACAAAGTATGTATACACACCACAGGTGACATGACACAGAAATTCACCAGCTGTTTTCTGTTAAGCAGTTTCAAAGGGTTTTGACCAACTAATAACAACTATGTGACCTGATAGAACTAATTCCTGCTTAGTGTCAAGCTCAAAAAACAATCTATAAGCAGTCTCTTGAAATCAGAAGCAAAGCTGTTGTGAAGAAAATTAGTAAATATTTATCTCCTGGGTAGTAAACTAAAACAAAATGATTCTACTTCCATAGTTATTTTTATCTTGTATTATGTTTGATGTTTACACATTGACTAGAAACTGGATACATGGCAAGAAATCAGAATACTTTTACTAACTCATGAGAATTCTGCTTCTGGCAAACAGATAAAGGTTGATCGTTAAAGGTCTCTTTTGACTGGAGAGCTTGGTGTCCAGAATATTTATAGGCCCTGCAGCAGCAACATGGCTTATAATTGAAATATGACAGAAAATCTCCACATCTCTGTGAGGACTCTAGGGATTTATGTAGGAAAGAGGAATTTGCTACAGGGCAATAGTTCGTTTTTTTTTCTCTAAACTTAGTTTTAATGTTACATCTTTAAAAACCTGTATTTATACATAAATTACTAGACAGACTTGATATAAATAGGTCATACCTGCCTATTGCAGATTTATGTTTCCAGGAAACTCCATATTTAATGTCTCTTGGCATATGTAAGGGAGTGTTTAGACACTTTATTTTAAATGTTCAATGATTTAATTCATATATATATTTATATTTTTAGAAAACAAGAGGGAAAATCTCTTTAAGTCTATTGTGAACATTTCTTTTGTAAAAATACATTTTTATGAGGAAGAAGATAGGAGCAAATACTTGGAAATGTAACCAGTAGGAGGAATGTGAAAAAAGAGTCATCTATTCAAAATGCCACAAAAAAGGCTTTTCATACATACTGAAGAAGTTCTTGAACAAAAAAATATAAAGATGGTGTAAGATGATAGCTAGAGTTTCTCATAGACTAGGAAAATTGAATGTATTGTGTTATGAACCACATTTTAGGGATCATTATCATAATTCCTATGTTGAAATTTTCATTGCCAATGTGTGGATATTAGGAGGGATAAACTCTGGGAGGTAATTCAGTGTTGATGCTGAATCCCCCATGATGAGATTAAGGCCTTTGTAAGAGACACAGTGAGCTTATTTTCACTTACTATTGTTTGTGATATAAGAATGCAGCAGGTTGGCCATCTGTAAACCAGAAAATAGACCATTACGAGATATCACATCTGTCAACATCTTGTCCTTGGACTTCCTACCAAACAATAAGAAATGAATGACTGCCAAGCCACCCAGTCTAGGATGATTTGTTATAGACAACAGAACTGACAAAGACACATTATATTACAATAAAGTAAAAATATATAAAAATACATGTTTTCCTGGTCAGATTAAAAAATAGTGTCCAATCAGCATTAAAATGAAACAAACTCACACCAACATGTAAACTCTTGGAAGACAGAGGAGTTTGTTAAGTTTTTTTTTTTCTTTTCATTCTTGTTATTGCTATAGCCCCGTTTCTATAGTAGCAGTTGATCATTAACAATTAGTGAGTATCTCTCTTCTCAAAATTTGAATGCACAAATAAAATCAAAACAACAAAAAACTTAAAGAAAAATAAAAATTAAATTATTACTAGTAGCAGGAGTTAATGTGATGGTCTTGTATGTTTGAAAGTAGACTTTAAAAGATATATTTTGAGTCAAAGGAGACTGTTTTGGTGAAAGTGGAACTCAGACATATTATTAGCAACAAATAGAATGAACCAAATGATATATTATTGTTTTCTCACTGTTCAGCATAATGCCTTGCATATGATTTGAGCAGTGTTTGCTTACAGATGAAATAAAAATTTAAAAGGCCAAATCCAAGACATTGTTTCATACTATCTATAAGATATAGCAAATAGTAAACACTGCTCCACAAGAAGCAAACTGCAAATACACAAAGCATAATAACCAAAGAGGTGCATTCATGCACTACTTACAAAAATGTAGGCAAAGTGTATGAAAATTACAAGGTAAAATGCAGCAACTCCAAAGCAGAAAGAACAGAATGCTGCTACCCACATGCCTATATAAGACAGAGGAGCAAGTGATTATCTAGATTCAGAGGAAAGTCTTATAGAAAAGGCCACCTGAGGAAAATCTCTAATCATAGGTTCAAAGACATTGTGGACCTGGCAAGGTAGATAAAATGGATTTTCAAGTTTTAGATCTTGAAATGATTGGAATTTACCTTTCTGAAATAAATGGTTAAGGATTGTATTTGTGAAGTACTTGGGAAATAATTAAGTTAAAGGGTATTATTGACATTTATTTGTTTCATTCTAGTTGTCCATTTTTAGGTTTACAGGAAGTCATAGGGTTTCTACATGAAATTTGAAATTGCTCTAAAACACAAAGAAAAAATACTTTTTTCGAGAAATTAACTGCTCCTCGAGGGAATCCAAGATGGCAACCGAGTGAAACAACTTTCCTCAGAAGCTTGGATTTCGAACTAAATTTACCATAAAAAGAGCTTCTTCACAGAAGAAAAAATACAACAACAACCAAAAACAAAATCGGAATTTGAACTACAACAAAAGAAGACCAAGAACGTGGACCCAGGCATGCAAGGGACCCAGCTGCGCCGCAGCTCGGCAGCGCGCCTTGCGCCCCAGCGCTGCGCCCTGTCCTTGGTGCCGCGCGCCTCGCTGAAGTTAGGCTACCAAGACGGGATCTGGAGCAGTGGTGATAAATGCACGGCGGACACAGATAAAAGTCCAGGCATGGCGTGGGGACCCCCGCGTCTCGTCGCACTATCCAAGTGAACATCTCCGCACATCTACAGCGCCCGGAACGAGCTCCCGCAGGTCTGCCTCCGCGCTCCGCTCCAGAGATGGAAAAGTGAGCCTGAAGCAGGTCAGCCAAGAACCCAGCTTCTTGACTGAAGGAAGAGAAGGAGTGTTTGAAACCTGGGCGTGAACTAGGAGCGCCTGGGTGGAGATCAGGAAGTTCAGGGGAGCCTGCGCGGCTGCCACCATCTTTGCTGCCAGTTCCTCCCAACCATCTTCCTCTCAGCTATCCAAACCATCATTGTCCGATTGCGCCCACAGCTGTCCAGGAGGTAAAACAGGTCGAACAGCAGAGAACCATAAGTGGACTACAACCCCCCAGGGTGTTGGATTTACAATACAAAGGATAGACTCAGACATCCGCCCTTCTAGAGCCTAGACTGGGTCAGAAGGGCACAGGATCCCAGAGCATATAGGGCATCTGGAAAGGCCTGGCATTTAGACTGCAAAAGCAAAACCCAGAGAGAGATAGACGCAGCCAGGCCCAGTGGAGAGCAGCAGGAGAAGTCCTCTGCCAGAACTGACAGAGCAAATAAAAACAAAAAACTTAAACTCGGTGCCTATGAACTAGCAGAGTGATTGTTCTAGTGCCTGATTGCTATCTGTAGACTTTGGTTTTTTTTTGTTTGTTTGTTTGTTTGTTTTTTTAACTTTATTTTCTCTCCTTTTTTGGTGATAAGTTCCAGCTTGATACCCTGTTTTTCTTCTGTACTGCCTTGATTTATATATGTTTCATTGGATGATTACTTGCTTTGTTATCTCTTGTTTAGGTTGTTGAATCCCCTTCCTGTCCTGTTACATGCTCCCCCCTCCCCTCTATATTCCTCTCCGCAACATTTTACCTCCTCTCTTCTCCTTTTTCCTTTTTCCTCTACCACCTCTAATCTTTTCAATAGATCACCTCAACACACTCAACATCTTATACTGCTGAGCACACCCTCTTCTTTATCCTACTCCTGCATTTATTACTGTAATCTCTCACTCAAACTTTATCTCTGAACACATCCGTCACCTCTAAACCCCCACTGCAGAGATTGGACAAGAAAACTTGCAAGAACAGCAAAGATATAAACTGAAGAACAGTGAACCATGGGAAGGAAAAATAACAAAGAAACAATGAGCTACCACAACCCCTCAATAACAGACATCACCAACCCATAATGGCAGAGATTACCAGAAGAACAATTCAGATCTTTAATACTAGAAACAATACAGGATTTACAGAAAGAATGTAGGCAGAGCTTTAAAGAAATAAAGGAAGACATAAAGGAACAAATAAACAAAGAATTCGATGACCTAAAAAGAAACCAAAGAGAAGCATGGAAGGAAGTGAAAGATGAAATAATTGAAATGAAGGCATCAATTCCAACTATAAATAACAGATTAGACCACATGTAAAACATAGTATCACTTTTAGAGGATGACCATACCAAAAATGAATCTATAGTACATAACTTAGGAAAAAAAAATACGACAGTAAGAATCAGATATCGAAGAGATCTGGGCCAATTTTAAAAGAGCCAACCTAAGAATAATAGGCATAGAAGAGGGATTAGAAGTTGAAACTTATGGAATAAACAATCTCTTCAAAGAAATAATAACAGAGAATTTTCCAAACATTGAAAGAGAAGTCAACACACAGGTCCAGGAAACATACAGAACTCCCTGAAGACAAGATCAAAGAAGAGGTTCACCACCACGCCACATAGTAATTAAATTGACCAATGTAGAGGCAAAGGAGAGAACCTTAAAGGCAGCGAAAGTAAAAGGCCAAGTGACATTTAGAGGCAAACCAATTAGAATCACACCAGACCTCCCGAATCAAGTCATGAAAGCCAGAAGAGGATGGAGTAACATATTCCAAACTCTGAAAGAAAATAACTTGCAGCCAAGATTCTCCTACCCAGCAAAACTCTCTCTTAAAATTGACAGGGACATAAAAACCTTCCATGACAAACAGAAATTGAAGGAATTTATGTCTTCCAAACCAGCACTGGAGAAAATACTCAAAGAGATTAACTACAAAGAATAACTAACCAATAAATGTCAGAACCAGAGAAACAATAATTTCCAGGAAGTAAACAACTAAGCAAAGAAGAATAAACTCCACCGAAAACAGAAGTCAAAACTCAAAATGTTAGGAATTCAAAATCATCTCTCAATAATCACACTGAATATAAATGGTCTCAATTTCCCAATAAAAAGGCACAGGGTGGCAAAATGGATCAAAACCCAGAATCCATCTATATGCTGCCTGCAAGAAACACACCTTACAAGCAACGATTCTCACAAACTAAAGGTGAAGGGCTGGAGTAAGGTAATCCATGCCAATGGAACTCAGAGACAAGCAGGAGTAGCAACTATGATATCAGATAACTAGACTTCAAACTCAAGCTTACCAGAAGAGACAAAGCAGGTCATTTTTTACTAGTAAAAGGAACAATCCAGCAAGAGGAAATAACAATTATCAACATCTATGCCCCAAACATAGGTGCAGCCACTTTCATAAAACAAACTCTGTATGATATAAAGACACACATAGATCCCAATACACTAATACTAGGAGACTTCA